>JAQFYM010002553.1:0-22982 GCA_034694785.1 Agrenia bidenticulata
ATGAAAAAACAAACGTTTTTGATCCTATTTGCGTTGTTAAGTATAAACTTATTGTTTATGAAAATACAATGTGTTTTAACTGTAGTTTCAGGTACTAGTTACTATTTTTCAGTTATAAATTTGTATAAATTAAAAATATGAATTTTCTATTACATTTAACATTTTTTTCATACAAAAAAAACAACAAAATTTTTTTTTCAGTCATTTACGACATCTAGATACAAGGTACTCACTTGTATACCTTTTCCACAAAACCAAAACGCAAAGATTTATTTTAATACCTTTAAAAAATTTCGAGCAAAAGAATCTGACAATAGAAGGGCTTGTTCATGTGCACGAGAGAAGTGATTATACGTTTCCTTAAGCAATGTATTTAATTTCACATTTTTTAGCTATTTTAATATATTACAAAGACCAAAAAAACAGCACGTATATTGTTATGCTTGCTCTCTGCTTGTGCGTGAGTAGGCACTTTTTTGTTGTTGGTGTGTTTTTACCGCCGTTTATTGGCGGCTTCCATGTTGATTTTATATGTTTAAACAAATTAAACTGGTAAAAATAGTTTTTATTCAACACGCATTTATGTCAGGCAGTTTTAAAACCATACAATTAATATATCTTTAAGATATTCACAAAAAAGAACTTTATATTTTGTTTCTTTTTGAAATGCCCGCACTGTAGATGTTTCGGGCATTACATTGTTTTTCTTTAAAGCTAAAGATCTAGCAAACACTACTAACTTATCCTCTTTTAATTTTTACCGCTATACAAACACATATACAATTTTACGATTCGTAAGCATCAAATTAACCGAATTTTTTTTAAACACAAAAAAAGTGTATTTTCATTTTTTTTCACAACAAATTGTTTGTCAATGGCTGTTCCTAATACGTAATCTTATTTTATTCAAAAAAGCAGCAGATACATTATAAATATCGCCGTCGTGTTTGAGCGCTTACTTGCGTTATATCAGTAATTACAATACAATTTTAACTCTATGTATATATTTTTACTATTTATTTTAGTTGTTAATCTAAAATTTCTAACTATTTATCAACAAACTCGACAAATAGTTGCATGGAGATAGGTACTACGTACCGTTTTCTATGTGCTGTTACATTTTTTACAAAGGTGTTATCTAATAAAAGAATATTAAGGGCCACATGATTTTTTTTCTGACTAAAAATGACAAAAACACGTTCAGGCCAACTGTCATACTGCTTTTAAATCTACACAAGAGGTTTACAACAATATGCCGAAGAACGGGTATCAGACGCACATCTAAATCGGCTAATGACATCCGACCTTTCATAAGAAAAAACTTCCATCTGCATATAATAACGCAATACTCAGGCGGTGTGTACGTACATAAGTTATATATTTACGTCTAGGTTTTATAGGAAATTTATTATAGTTTTTATTGTTTCGAGAGCAGAGTTGTCACAGCTCACCAAAAGAGCGCACTACACCGAACCAAACACAGTGCGGTGTGGTGCAGGTGCGCAAAAATACTAATGCTGGTGCAATTTGCACTGCTCCATTTAGTTCGTAAAAAAAGACTTGAAAAACTTTGCAAAATATTAGAAAATTTTACAATCAAAACAAAAATTATTCATGGTAAAACAAAAAAAAATGTACAAGTAAACACATTGTTTTTCCTAGGCTTGCATATGTTCTGAACATCATTACAAACGTTCGCAGTTTATAAATCATTTGATAGACTTTTATATTATCTAAGTAAAAAACGGCACTATAATTACATAACTATTTGTAGATAACAAATATTGGCCTTTATACAAGTGTAAATTACAGCCTGTGTAGCCAAATATGTAGACCTAGATCATGTATGTTATAAAAAAACATAAAAGTATAGTAACTTATATTAATACTGGATTTAAAGATTAATTAAAAATCTTATTACAGCAAAGCCCTTATTTATTGTAAAATTATAAACGATTTTTGTATGCAGTATCTGCAAAAAACTAGTAGTTCTGATGCGCATAGCAACGAAAAGTTGGAAAAAATTTGCCTAACAATTTTAAACCTTAAAAAATGTCATAAGATAATGATTGCGCACTAAAATGTTTTATAAAAAAGTTTTTACTTACGACAAATGCAATCTACTTTTTCAGCTAATATAAAACGATACAAAACAGTTTTTTTAGAATCTAAAACCGTAGCTATGCTGTTATTGACAAATCTAAATAATCTATCAAAAAAACTTTTTAAACCTTTTTTTGCTTCAAAAAATCTGTTTATCTTGTGTATTAAAGGCGTTTTTTGTAGGCAAACTTTTCTAAAAACCCTTTTTTAAAAAAATACTTTACAAAAAAGGTTACAGGACTAAAAAAATGCATTCCAAAAATATATTTCAAAGATGTCATATACCCCGCAAAAAAACATGCATATACGACTGCAAGCCTCATATTTTATACTAATATATCTTAAAGAAAGTAACACAAACACAAATGTTAAAAAAAAAATTCAAAGCAATTTATTAAAAGAAATAATAATACACGCTCTAAAAATTACATATAAAAGAGACATGGTCAAAAAAACGTAAAAAAGTTTTAACAAAACTTATTAAAAACATGCCATTTATAACAAGTAATGTACTAAGGCAGTTTTGCGTTGTAAAAACCATATATTGTATATAAATACGGCTGAATACGCGCTTACGTAGTGTTTAACCATAGATAATCCGTATACACTTTGATTTAATAGTCTTACATTTTATAGCATCTAAAATATCTGTATGTACAAAATGATTTGTTGTAATTTTTACAGTAGTAATAAGTGTGGTTTAATTATACAAACAGCAAATATATTTAAATTTTGATTACAAGTGGTGTTTTTTTTTATACAAAAACCTATTTTTTCTGTAATATAAAGAAAAAAAGGATTGCGCGTGATGCAGTGCGGTGAGCCCTGATGCGGTGCGTTGCGCACTGATGCACTGCGGTCCGGTTGCACAAAATATACATGTAGTGCGGTGCGGTGACGGTCTTGTTACAAGTATTATTTTTTTTTATCAATCTAAAAACAAAACCTGGCCTCGATCCGTTCTGTTTAAGTCTAAGTAGAGACCACAACTGGACAAGTACATATTTTATGTTATAATTAATTAGGTAAGTTTTATTTAAAACTAGATTTCTTTGCAAAGGATATGCTTATAACCTTTTAAAATTTATATAATATTCTTAATTTTTTTTTTATAAAAATTTTACTGCAGTTTGTCAACCACAAACGACATACGTTAGTTTTTTAAATGTGGGTAATACTTTTTTAAGATTTTCCATATATAAAAAATACAATTGAACTCCTAGTTCTTAAAAGTTTTTCTTGTTCTTCTTTTTAATACTTTAACCTATGCATCGTTGGCAATTGGCGGCGCTTTTTGGCATTAAAAAATCCGTCGCTTTTTGTTTTTAAAAAAAGGCATTTTAAAATACAACTTAATAGTAAAAAAAATTTCCTTTGGTCGCTCGATTTTATTGCAAACAATCAGGGTATATATTGAAACGCATTTTTAGTATTGCTTTTTCATTTTACGTTTTACTTAAAAATCCCTGTTCATTTCTTAGCTTAAAGAAAACATGTATTTGCATATCATATTAAACAATAAAAAGCTTATTAGCATATTTGTTTTGCTATTTTACATATAGCACTGTTGGTTTGCGGTGTAATATATATTTGACTTATCGGCCATGTGCGCGTTATATATGTTTTTTCAAATTTGACGCCAAAAAATGGTAAGGTTAAAGTATACTGCAATCAGCATGAACGCATGTATAAGACATGATCCCTCGAGATTTTAAAGTTCGGTTACTTTTTATTAAAAAATACGAAAAAAAAATAAAAAAGTGTAAAGCACATAATCATCAGATTCTGCGGTTTTTTACATAAAGACTTTTAAACGTTTTTTTTTTTTTCGCATGATAAAAAGTATATGAACAGATCCAAACTATATCTACAAGTATTACAGATATACTTGATTTTAATACACGTAAAAAAGATATAAAAACCTGACCAAATTTTGCTACAACATATGCATGTCACTACTGCAAAACAAATGCCGATTACATAAATCCTCGTTTAAATCCCCCTTAACCTAAAAATAGAAATAGCGCTTTTATTTTCTTTTGTTGTGATATTTTGTGGCTACAAAATAAGCCAGAATATTGTTAAAAAAACTTTTTAAGAATGAGTAACGACGCATAAACAAATAAAACATATTAAAATCGCATTTTGAGTGTTCCATTAGGGTTCTTCCTACAGGGATGACTTTAAATTTCAGGAAGTCCAGGGCACTTTTTTAGGGGCCCTCATGTAAAATTGCAAAATTTTTTTAGTAGTAGGCGGTGATAAAGATATATTTTGTAATTTGAGGTCACCGCTGCTAATGTAATTTGCTATTGATTCTATATTGAACAGCGTAAAAAATATAATTTTGGATTGCGTATATTCATGTTAGATTTGCATCTAAAAAATAAAAACACATGCTACATTTTTGCAAAGAATGCGTAGAAAAGGTTCCTGAGTAGATATTTAAAAACTATATTCAACAAGTATTTTTGCAAAAAATAATTGTAAAATTTATTAAAATTTGGATAAATTATATAAATTTGGTTAAATATTCTATTGAAAAACATATTCTAAGACAATACGACTAGAACTGTAACTTCATGTGAAATATAAATTGTGTCTTTCATGTACGATAATGGTATATCTGCAACAAGTTTCGATTTATTTGCCATCAAAACCACATAATACGTTGTTAAAAGAGCATAAATAGGGTTTTAACTACGGAAAATAAAACTATATAGGAAGGTCATATTTTCCTCTTAATATGTGATATTAATTACTGCAAAACAACAAAACAAGCTCAGGATTTATGCAAAAAAAACGTTATTTATTTTGGATATATAAACAAAAAGGCGCCATTAAAAAAGATTTTACACCACATAACAGGTATTTTGTATATAAAGTGCTTTTTTAACGACTAGACCATTGAAAAATGCATTATTTTTATGCTTTACTGCTGGCATTGGTTTCTCTTACCCATAAGGTCATATAAATTGGTATCTTTTATGTGAGCACATCTTGAAAAACTGTATTGTTTTTAGCTAATCATAGAGAAAATCATAGAATGGGTTCATTTTTTTTGCACAAGGTTTTAACATAAGAAACTCATCCAAAAATTTTTTAAATAAGTTAGACTTTAATTTTTGTGCAGTTTTTATTTTAAAATTTTGGATGGTGGTGTAAAAGTTTACAAAGAATTATTGCGCAAAAAATCATTACTTAAATTTATATACAAGTTATTTTATGTGTACTTTTTTTATTATTGCAACTATTATAATCGCCTCTTTGTAAACTCTAGCAACTATTGTATGATTTCGTGTCTTTTTGCATAAAATTTTGTCGAAGAAACTTTAAAAAGAATTGTATATGTTATTGTAGTGCAAGTTTAGTACTAAACTTGTCATTTTTTACTTGCAAAAACAAAGATTTTGTAGTTTGTTGGTTGTTTTAAAAAAAACCGTCACACACAAAAAATTGCATATGCCCTCTGAGCCGACAGACCCCACCCCCATGCCCAAAAGCGGATAAAAAGGGGATGTAGGGGGCACTGGAGGCACTTGCCACCGGGCCCCGGCTTGGTGAGGCCCTGAACAATAAAAATATTGCTTTTCGTACAAACTTTTATTAAATGAAAAATTTTTTGTCAATATTAGAATACAAAAAATAAGATTGCTTTATTTTTCGGATAAAGATAGTCAGAAATATTGCAATGTGTTGTCAATTTTGATTTGCATTAGTCGTTTTAATATAACAATATTATAAGAAAACTACAAAAGAATTTTTTTATTAAAGCTGTATTGGTATGTTTAAATTACTCTGGTTATCAAAAAAAACAAGCTGTTATTTTTTTTGTAAAAATTTTAAAAAACTTATAAAACACAAGTTTAAAAGAAAAAATCAAAAAACCTTAAGCTTTTGCAGCAGTGTATGTATAATAAAATACCTACTAATGTGCTACAAATTTGACATTAAAAACACTAGAAAAAACGTTTACAATCATATGGATTTGCGTCATTAAACTGTTTAAAACGGCACTGTTATCATTAATTTTCTGTCCGTATGCTACATGTGAAACCCTGTTTGACAATATGTTCTTACTTTATAGTTAAGTTATTTGAGTTATAGGTAAAAAATGTAGCCCTATTTTGTTTTTTTGTACAGTGTATACTTTATTGTAAAGCTTGCAGCTTTACAAGCCCCATGAAGTAAATATATATTTTCCTGTTAAACGGCTATAGCAATATTTATATATTTATACTGATTGAAGACAAATAGCACTAATAATTTTTTACAACAAATTTTAAAAATAGAAAAAGGGTTATCTGTTTTTTCTGTTTATCGGATTTACACCATTGTAAAACTATACGTCTTTTTTTACGGCAGTCTGGTACAAATGAATGACTGTAAAAAGACTATTTAAGAACAACGTTGTGTGAGTTTTATGGTATTTTTTAAATTAAAACTGATATAAGACGTCATGTAGTAATTTGTGCAGAGTCTTAACAATACAAAAGACAGTAAATATACATAAGTCTTGGCATGGACTGTTTAAAAGAAAATACAATAAATAAACAGTGTAAAATTGTATTAACAAAAAAGCAAAAAACTAATTTGACTGGCTGTATCCACTAACCCACAACGGTAAAAAAAAATTAATTAAATATTTGGTAAATGTTTCTTGCTTAAGAGTCAGCACATGTTAACTTTTTGTTGAAATCGACGTTGCTATATATTCTGTATTTGTAAAAGCATATTAAAAGCATTGGTTTTTATGTATATTTATAAATTATCATTTTTACTATGCGCAAAAAAGTTTATACGCTGTAAAAGTAAGACGGATCTATACCTAGAAAAAGTAACATTTATACAGGAATGTACGCAACTCGCCAATTTTCATATAAAACGCAATAGTGAGACAAAGTAACAAAAAAACAAAACATGGAATGTCTACAGAAACATTGTACAGTGCGTAAAAAAAATATAACTGTATGTATTAAAAATAGTCAAAATGTAAAAAGAAAATAGGATAACTCGCCGAATAAAAAAAAAACATGAAAAACATGAAAAAACTCGTAAAGTCACCAAAAATACGTAAAAAAAAGAAGAACATTTAAACTAAATACAAAAACTCAAAAATAATGTGAAATTGCTGTTGGGTAAGAATAACGGTGGGGATGTGTTTAGGAAAAAAAGACAAAAAACTACAAAAAATGTATTTATAGATTATTTATCACATTGTACATATATGCAGTAAAAATATTTTTTAAGTTTTTTTTCTTTTGATTTCCATAACCCTGCCCTAATTTTCCTTTTTTGGCGAGTTATCCACTGCTCGATTTTTTGGGCAAATTGTCGAACTGTCTGCCAACCGATTTTATAAAAAATATGCAAAAAAAAACACATAAGCGTAAAGGTAAAACACGTCTACAATTAGCAAAGTGCAAATGATTTTAAAATACCAAAGTCTATACTTTTTCTAACAAAAGAAGCAAAAAAAATATATAAACGGGCAAAGTGTTTCCAACTTTTTATCATATTATAATCCTAAAAAATAAATAACTAAAGCCAATGTAAATCAATCACTACAAAAGTTATATGCTTTTTTGCTTACTTTACTTTTTGTAGATAGTTTTGATTTTTTAAAAATATAATAAAATCTAGATCTGCATTAAAAAAAAACATGATAACCTTAGTTTTAAACAACGCACACATTTGTAAAGAATCTATAATTTTAAAGAGGGGGCCCCCGCAAAAAAAAGTGACCGCGGGACACCATCTGTGTTTTTCCGCTCCTGCCTATGCCTCCAGTGCCTCTCGGCTATGATCCGTCACTGTGTCTCTGTTAGAAAATATCCCTTATACGCCAAAAAAAAATATAAAAAAAACGGTTTAGAACGTATATAACCATGTAGTGCAAATTAAACGGTTACTGCACCTGTTTATTACAAAGATATTTTACTTTGCTTTTACTGATAATTTGTGTTCAAAATTTTTACACGAAACAACTATAGCTGAAAATTTATTTTTATAATTCTATCTTTTTCATTTTTTTTTGTTGTAATTTATATAATTACATGTAACTTTCATGATGGGCACTACTGAAAAAATGCGATTTTTTATATTATAATTTGCATTATAAATTGCATTGTCCCGTCGCCTGTAGGACCTGAGCTCGGTTTTTTTGTATTGCATGGTAATTGCGTAGTCGGATAACAAAAAGACTAACTAGGTGTCTTACGGGATGAAAAAGGTTTTAATATGCACAAACAAGGTTTTAATATGCAAAAAATGTGCATAATAATATATTAAAAAACTGTAGTATTTTTAATACTAACTTATTTTATATAGATCGATCTTTAAAACATGATCGGAACGTTATTGATTTTTTGTATTACGATATCGTGTTTTACGGTAAGCAAAACACTTTAAACGTGTTTGTTCTCTTCATTGATTGTAGATTCGTGTGCCGAAGGGATCAGCTTACTAGTTAGAAAAGAAAACAAAAATTACGATGGCAAAAAATTTACATAGAATAAATTCATGTGGCTTTTTTCGTATATATACTAGTTTTTTTGGATGCGTAGAGCATAAATGGTAAAGTTTATAATGGTCTTGGGCATTAAATAGTTATAATTAAAAAACCAAAATACCATATGTACGAAATTTAGAAATTTTGTAATTTTACAGAAAAACTTACATCTTAAAATAAATTTGAAAACCAAAAAAAAATACGCGTTATTTTTAGGCGTGTACTTTTTAAACCAAAAACAAGTAATCTATACTATTATATATGTTTTTGTGTTATCATGTGCAAACATTTTTAAAGCTTCTGGCTTGTTAAACAAATATGATTGTAATTGCCTTTTTTTCTTCTGTCATAAAAAACTTTTAAGTTGCACTTATACCGTTTTAAAACAATTGCAGTTTCCTGACAACAAGTTCGTATAATTTTTAATACAGAAATTAACAAAAAAGATCTAAAATTACTACTAGCCAATATTATACCGGCTTTTTGTTGTATGTTGTACATGTGTGTTTACCATAAGTTCAGGATGATTACATTGCATATTACCTCTACGTAAAATTTGTCCAAAAGGAATGGCAACCATTTTTGTATATAAAAACATGGTTGTACGATTTTAGAACCCTTTGCGGTGTAGAAACCGTCTAAAATCAATATATGATGCCAATAAAAATAGTAGTATTACTAAGATCTGTATACAACCAATAATTAGTTACTACATTTGACATATAGGAATATATAATTGTATGCTTTATTTGTTTTGGAATTTACTATTAAAATTTTTTGTAACGCTAGACGCCGGGCAGTAACCGAGAAAAGGTTAAGGCTTTGTTTACGCGTTGGCATCACATTTTTCTAAAGAGAAAAGCCAACCCGTGAATGGTAGATATCATTGGCTGCCGCAACACCATTTATTTTTCGTTTAAAAAGAAATCAAAAAATACGCAAAGTAGTAGCAGGAATGACTGTTGATAACAGTAAACCCCGACGACAAAATTTTGTTGCTTATCTGCTAAATTTTTATCAGATAAAATAGAAACACTTTTAAAAAGTGTGCAGTAAACAAAATAGGTTTTGACTAAAGTGAACGCCTGCGAACCCTTTAGTGTAACAGAACTTATTGTTCAAAACATTTTTTATGTAAATTCCAACATCCTTATATGTTTTTAGTACGTAAAAAAACTATAGAACAAGTTTTTTTGGCGCATAAAAAACAAAAAAATAACACCTAATCGTTGTATGAAAAAATTATGTTACACTTGCAAAAAATATTACACGGCTTTTATTTTATATTTTTAATTGCAAATGAGGCATTAGAAAAAAAAACTGTAATTTCTTAACGTAAAAAAGTTATGTGTGTATTTTTTTTTTTGGTTGATGTTTTTTTTTTCTATTTAGACCACTCATCAACATTGCAAATGACAATTTCATGATTAAAAAAACTTCTTATATTTTTTTTTAACAAGTAAAAAGTTTAGCCCGAAATATTTTTACTTTAAATTAGACACCCTGATGTTCAAAGTGAAAATTTCTGACACTATTAAATTTTATATAATTAAGAAAAGTATAACGCATTTTTTACGTTGCAACGATGCACAAAAAACTGCATAAACAAAAGTTTTTTATGTTTATTAGTATCTTTTCGAGCATCCATTTTTATGGCTCTAAATAAATGCACAACGATAGCTTTCAAATACAAACCAAATCGTTGTAGGTTATTTAAAGCAACAAAATTCAGTTTACTTTTGAGTATGATGTACTTGAAACTACTAATATGTAATAAAAGAATATATGTGCAAAATCTGAAAATAAAACCTATTTACGTTGCATTTTTTAGTGTTTTTCGTGCATTAATGGTTTGCCACAATAGAATAATATTTAAAAAAAAACAGGATATGTTTAAAACTTCAAATTGCATGAAAAAAACCATGAAAATACAAAAAAACAGTTTTAATAAGCTTATAAACATTAATTAACGTATTATCAACTGTATTATTAGCATAACGTAACTTTTTAATGCTGAAATACTATGAGTTTTGCATCAAATCCAAGCGGTGAATTTACAGATGGAAATTTTACGACTTTTAAAAACGGGCTTATAATATGTTTTTTTTGGTTATAAAAAAAAAACTGTTATACATTCTTTCTAACTTGGTGTATAGTTTTACCAAAGAGTTGTTCTTAAGAATAGAAAAAGGCTAAAAAAAAATACATAAATACTTAAAATAAAAAGCTGGCATGTATAAACCGTTATCTTTACAAGGCCTACACGACGCGTACTAATAGCTTTCGGTGCCGAAAGTACAAATTAAAGATGCTTTGTTTCTTTTTAAGTAAAGGTCTGACATAGAAGCTAGATGTGGCCTAGATGCAGGCCTTGTTATACAATTATTTTATAAGAAAATGTATTTTTCAATGTTAAGCTGTTTTTTAGGCCTACTGACAATTTCGCGTGTTTGAAAAAAAATTTTAGTTCCTAAAGTAAACAAGTAACTATATTAAATCAAGTATATAATTGTTCACATAATAAACAAATCTATCAGTTTTTTTTTATTATAAACTACACATGTGAAACACATAGATAACGTAAAAAAAGTGTTCTTATAGTACATGAGATAGACTGTTGTAATTGTGGTGCATGTATGACTTTAATTATTAGTCAAACAATAAACAACTGATGAATTTATTAGAAAAACAAACGCCAAAACGCAAAACATACACACACATTAATCAGTAATTCAAATACATATCAATATCTACTTTAAGGCTTTTAATAAGCCGCAAAAAGTAAATTAAGAGCATACCAATAATACAAAAATAATATCGGCTGTCTTTGATACAATATATAGGTTGACTTGCACGGTATAAAAAAAAACTCGGTTACACCATGCAATGCACAAAACCATACTTAGTGCCACCATGCCTGTTTTTACAAAAAGTCGCGTGTAAAAAAACAACTGGTTAAAAGTTAATTTTTTTTAAAAATAAGAGCTTCTTTAGACGTTCTTCTTATAATAGTTTTTGGAAATAATTAAAAAAGTTATCTGCCTTTAAAAAAAACTCAAATTATTATATTTTTGTTTGATTTAACACTTTGTTATGATGTATCGTGAGAGTCAATTTATGCGAAAAAAGAAGTTATAAGAGACCTTTGGCGTCTTTGTACAATTTAAAGTCACGTCCAAATATTTATGTTCATAGTGTTATATAATTTTTTACGAAAATGCACAATTGCAAAAACGTCGATCTTTGCAAGGTTACTTGTGAAGCTTGCAGCTACAAAATATTTTGAATGCTATAATTTAACCAAAAATGAATATATTAAAAAAGATAAAAGTCGAACAGTAACTGAAAGTTTTTATTATAGTAAAAAACATTTTAAAAAAAGTGCGAAGAAACTTCATCAGGAAAATTCGATATATGTTTTTATTTTGAATGCCACCGTAGCATTTTTTGCTTGTAAAAAAGAATAAAGTATATTGCAGAATTTATCACTCATACAGGCGTGTTTGTTGAGGAGTTTTGTAAGCTTTTGCATTGCGATCTAGCATATTTCTTTTTATATTTTTTTTCTACAATAATACTGCACTACATCGGTTCCGTGAATTTAAAAATGTTGTTAAAACTTTTATGCAAATTTTATGCTGGTTTATTTTTGAAAAAAGGTGCATTTCATGAGAAAAGCTTTTTTTGAGTCAATAACGCATCGCTTTTTACGTATAATCAGATAAAATGTCTATATATTTACTACTTTTTGTCATATTAAACTGTCACACTGTTTTTTTATGTTGTTCTTTACTAAATATTTTTTTTTGTAAAAATTGGCAGATTTTTCATCATAAATTAATAAAAATCAATAACATTTTGAAAATGTGGGTCATCAGGCAAATGCAATACGATAAAAAACAGTAAAAGAAATTTAATGTAGTATTTTACGCGCATCTGTACAAGTTTTGAGAACAATTTTGTGCATAATGCTGTCTACTGCCTCCATCCCCGGGTACCTGGGTATTTCACACAAAAGACTGCAGATTATCTCTTCTGGGTTTGGTTGCGGGTTACCCGGGTATTTCGGGGATAAAGACAATTTTACGCGTTTTTTGTGATTTTTTTTTACTTTTTTTGTATAAAAAATTTATGTCTAATGTTAATATCTTGTAAGAAAATATATTTTTAACAAAAAAAAAATTAAAAATCTGACATATACAGAAAAACTTGTAAAAAAATAAATTTGTTATAAAAGTGTAAAAATTTATTATTATGTTTAAAACTATTCAGTGTGTTTGTTTAAATATAAAAATATAAATTTACATTTTTTGTATGTTTTTTGCGGGTTCGAAATAGTTTAATACAACTCTAATTAAGTTTGCATAAATATACATCAACCAATGCATCAATTTTGATTTTTTTATGTATTTCTTACGGTTTAGATACTAGATTATAAATAACAAGATGTTTTATATATATGGTTCCATTTGTTTTTATGACAAGAAAAACTACTATTGTGTAATTTTTGAATAAGTTTTACTATTGTAAGTCTTAAATTTTTTTTTTTGATATCTACTTTTTAAACATTTTTTGCTACTAAGAACCCATTTTTATTTTATAGCAAAAAGTTTTACTTGATTTCTAGATACGCAACACAACTTCTGTTTTTATGATATAAAACTTATAAAGTTCTTGATCTCCTATATAAGAAATTTGCTTATATAGGCTACAAAAGGCATGTTCAGATTTTTATGTATGCACAATTACCTTTGTTATACACAAATTATCATGTGTACATAATCACCTATATGAATACACGTTCTTACTGAACAAGTAAAATATCATATTTTTTTTATTTTAATATTTAATGTTTTTTTTTTATTTCATTGTATTTTTTTTTATCATACACAAATTTTAAGGATAAAAAAATATCAGTGAAAATTTTATGTATAACAAAAATTTTGTGCATACATAATTTACTCTAAGTGAAATTTTCTGTGTAAGTTTGTATAATAATTTTTTTTTTGTATATTCAACTTTTATATTATCGTTTAGGATGTGCCTTAAGACTTTTACAATAATGCTAAATTGCAAAACGTTCAATAAAGATGCATTGCTTTTTATTGATTTACAAAGTTTGTTTTTTTACATTTTTTTTTGGCTATTAAAAATTAGGAAGGATGTATGTATGTACTCCTGGACACATCTATTATGTTATACCTACTTGTGTTTTACTTTTTGGGTGCATAAAATATATAATTAGAGGTTAATGTCAGTTTATACAAACATAAAATCGTAAATGAATATTATTATAAATTACCTTACTAAGAGTTCGTTAAAAAAAATTATTCTATTATTATTGTCATATATTAAGAATTTCGCATATTTTGCGACATTTTGTGTTTTACGTAATAATCTTTTTTATCTAAATAAGCTTTAAAAATATGATGTTTTCTTTTTTTTTGAGTTTAGGTTTTACTTCTATGTTCTTTTCTCACACTTTATGTACACGGTAAAAAAAATGGCATTTTGTTATTTTGCTACAAAAATAATACAGACAACCTTCTTTTTTAGCTTTTGTATATCGGAGATACTCTAATCAATTTATATCTTTTTTACTTGCAAAATATTAATATTCGGTATATTAGTATAATTATCATTTTTTGCATTTTTGTAGGTTTTCTTATTTGATTTGTATATCTTTGTGTTTTGGATGTTTTCTTAGTTACTAATAATGTGTACATATAATATCATTTTGGATACCAACATACTTTATGACATTTTATTCAGAAATAAAATACCATAATTATGTCTGTAAGTGTATATGAACAGAAATTAAAAAAAAGTCAAAACAAGGAAGGAAAACACGTTTTTGTCTAGCTTTCTACACTCGGGACTATTCAAATGCCCTGAATTTATTCTTGCATGTGTATTTATAGATTTATAAAAGTAAAAAAATATTTTCAAAAAGATTTTTTACATAAAAAACAACGCTAGAATATTTTTAAATATTTACACAATCAAAAGTTAATAAGTATTGCGTGTTTCTTAAGTAATGCAATCAAATTCATTTATCTAAATTTTAATAGTTTTATACATGCATATTATACAATATATGTTAATAAAAAGGCGATATGAAAATGATCAGTATTCTAAGATCAAGTATTCGCGTACAATCTTTTGCAAAAATATATTGTATTAGTGTTGCTGTCGTTTTTGTTTTTTGATTGTTTACCAATTGCTTCAACGGGAAAAATACATTGAGAAAAAAAAAATTCTGGTTTTACATGCTGTACGATTAGTTTTTGGTATCAAAATATGTTTTAAAAGACTTTAATATTCAAAAAGGATCTATTCCCGTATATCCCCGGGTAACCGGGTATAGAATTTGATAGTCTTTTTTAACCCCGGGACAAGTTTTTCCCGGGGAATTAGAGTCCCTAATACTGTCATGTATTTGTGTATTATTTCCTTTTTGTTTACTTTTTAATAGGCCTCCGACCTTTAAAGGCTCCTGCAAATGCCTGTGCTAATTTTCATAAGTCGCTTTAAAATGCCTTATATACAATAGTATTTTGAACATACACAAAAAAACAAACAACAATATTACAATGAAATCAATTTACATTGGCCCGATTATAGTCATGCATGAACTCCTTCTTATATAATAATGATTTTGGCATTATAAAAGAGTTAAAATGCTGTAAATCTTTTGATAAAGATATACAAAAAAGTACAATAGAAGATTCTATACTATAAAGTAAAAAATTTTGTGTATAACATACAGGTTCAATTGAAGTAAACCTTGTGCAAATTTACGTACTCTGTTGCTTATATTACTGGTCCCCTTTACTTTTTTACTATAGATTTTGTGTCCAATTTGAGATAATAAATCTGCTAGCTTTTACATCCCTAAGCCTTCTTATGTTCTGGTATGCAGTTTTTGTAGTACCCAATAAAGCCTTCTCAAGTTTAAAGCCGTTTTATTAGAATAACTGTAAAATCCATTCATTTAAATTATTGGTAAAGTAAAATATTAAAGTACCTTTTAGTATATTTTTTTGTCCGAAAAATAAAAGCTGCTACAAATGAAGGCTAAATATACAATATTTGGGTTTTAAGTCAATTCCCTGTTATTTTGTCTTCATTCATCTTCTATTTGCATAGACGATTTTATTTATTAGCCTCTATTTCGCCTGTAAACGTTAGAGGCCTACTTTTAAAAAATATAAAAATACAAAAAAAAATATAGTACACTATAAAAATGCCGATAAAATTGACAATTGATGCCAATAAACTACACAAGTTAAAATAGTTACCATTTGGGATGTTGCTGACTTTTTTTTGACCTATTGTAAGGTTTGTAAGATATAAACTATACGGCAAATAATTACACAAGTATAATAGTCTATTTTACTTAATTTTGCTTTGCAACAAACGCATTACAATGTTTTTTACTGTTTCATTTTATTTTAACTTAACGTAAAAAATCTTAGGAAAAAATTTGGATTGACATCTATATTTACTTATGTTTTTTTGGTTTTTAAGTTTTTATTACTTAAATTTTAAAAAGTTTGCAACTGCGACGTTTAAATGTATAGAACACAATAATTCTCAGACGAAAACAAATAACATAAATATTTTGTAGCTTGATATTCTCTGTGTGCTCGCAAATAGATAGTAGCGTAAACACAGCACGTCTTTAAAAATAAATTTAGACAAGATAAACTAACCAAAAGATTAACTTGAAAATAACAAAACTCAAATGCGATGTTTTTGGCAAAGTTAAACAATATATAGGTGTAACCACACAAAAAATTTTGTTTAATTATTTTCACAGCGCATACATTGTTGTAAAAACCTGTTTCCAGTATAACAAGAAAAACTTTCAGATTTCGTTTCTATCTAATTTTAACACATTTGACATAAATTTATTGTAATATCAGCGTTTCCTTATATTCTCATAAGGAAAATTTGCAATTTGTAGAGGATTTGTAATATCGGTTACAAAAAAAGGAAAAAAAAAACCTGAAAACGAAAAGGTAAAAAATCATACTTAAATAATGTCTAGTCTTCTGATCAAAAATGATTACTAGTATAATAGCAGAAAAGTTTATTTTTCTGTTCTCCAGATATGCATATATGCATTTTTTTTTTGTGCTTTATTTTTTCTTTTTAAGATTGGTTTTTCCTAATCAGTATAATAAAATCTAGTAAAAGTAAATATTTTTTGTTTTGGTGTTTTGTTTGCATTTTAGTACTAAACAGGCAAGAAAAAGCAGAATATTTTATTTAAAACATAAATATAAAAAATAAGTTTTTTTACATAAAAGTGTAAAAAAAAATCTACTTTTATACATATAAAAGACAAGAAACGACACGAGATCTATTGTATTTTTGTAATCAGGAAGAATTTAATGAACCAAAACAAGCACCAACAATAATATTCGTTTTTTTTTTGTAGCCGTTCTCTATGTTTAACATAAAAACATACAAAAATATCCAGTACCAAAAAAATAAAAAAATATCCTTTACTATTATTAACAGCTATATTCAATGCATCTTTTTATATAGAAAAAGAAGTCCTTAACATCCCTATGTCCTTAATTGACATAGTAGAAGATGTTAGCCATATAAAAAGCAAAGATAAAAAAAGCGTTTATGAATGCATTGTTAAAGACGATATTGCTAATAAGATGTGCAACAATAATTATTTTTTGTGTATGAAAAACAGCAGCGTTCACACTATAAAAAAATAAATTAATTATAGATTGTGTGATTTCTGTTAGTGTATTTGTGTGCAAGAGATATAAAATCTCTTGTAATTTTTTATACAGACACTTCCTATTTTCTATCAAAAAAACGTGTCTTTATAGCATGTAAGTAAAGATAGACAGCCTCTATTTCTTTTTTCGAAAGTATGAATTGCAGCAAAAAATGTATGAAAAATAGTCACCATCTATTTTCGTATATATTTTTTAAGTTTACGTAATGAAAGATTTGTTTTGTTTTTTTGTAAATACAAATAATCGTTTACATACAAAAAGATGTATATTAAAAACGTATCTATACTACTGCTTACTAATAACAAAAAAAAAACACAGTTTGTTGTTGCTTTTATACTAGATTTTCTCTATGATAGAAATGGTAAATATTTTATAGGTATATTAATAGTAATGTTTCAAGCTTGCTGCACAGCATATACAAGATTGTTTGTCAACATATTACGAGCAATGAACTAAGTTTTTAACTTTCAAAATTTATATATATGTATACTAAAAAATTCCAAAAAAATAATATTTGTATTTTGCAAACTAAGCCCAGTTGCTCACAAAACATTCATTTATTGCTAATTAACGCAAAGTTCTTTTTACAACAAAGTAGCATACCTCTTTTTTATTACTTACGCGCTCGTTAAAAAGCATAGAAATTTCTGAATTTTAGCCAATCTTACGGCCTGTTACAAAATGTGATCCCTTTTGAAAATTTTTTGTCAAAGGCCTTTGTGTGTAATTAACTTTTTGGAAATTTACACAAAATTAAAGAGCAACATTGCATAACAGATACTGCGTTTTCTTGTATATACATACTAGACGCTTCTTTTATAGCAAAGGATTCAAAACAGGCAAGTTTTACTTGTAAGTAAAATTTTTATTAATGATGGTAAAAGGATCCCGCGACAAAACTAAACCCTGGACGAACACAAATTATTTTCAAAAATACCTCAGCAGTTATTCGGTTTTTGGTATAATCAAAAACATGATTTATTGCTTTAATGTACGCTAAATTTTGTTTTTACAGGGCTGCTAAAAACAATTTAATTTTTTTTGCAATTTCAGTATGTTGGATGACTTTTGCACAGATATAAAAAAAGTAAAGCACATAATAATACATTTATTGTGCACACGTACCTTTTTTAAAAAAATGCGGAAGGTAATAATAGTGGCGAATGCTCTCTTTTTCATTTTATATCTAGAGATCATGCATTTTACAAGCGACTCCATGTATTATTTTTTTAATAACACGAAAAAAAACTATATGTATAGGCGTAAACTGAAAAACCTACATATTAATCATGAACCAAAATTTGTCTATTTACTAAATGCTCTATATACAAACTGTTTAATTTTCCTACCCGCATATAAAACTACCGACAACGGTCTAAAAAAAGAACGGGAAAAGTTTTTTTTACATCAAAAAACTAGGCGAGTAAAAAAAAAAAAACCACCCTGAATTATTTTTAACAACTCAACAACAAAGACATAAGAAAAAAATTTGGAAATTTTTTGGGATACTAAATATTTGTGACGAATCAATAAAAAATCAAAAAAAAAACATATGTACAACAAAACGTTTGTTGCCATGTAAGTATCTTACAAATCTGTAACAGTCATTGCACATACCATATGTTTCTTTAGCAATAGAAAAACTTTAAATCGCTCATTTAGGAAAAAAAGTATATAAAGAGTTGCTAAATTATCAGGAGTTGTATTCTTAAAATATTTAAGTTCATGATGGGAAACTTAAATTATTTTTTAACATCTAAATGAAAAAAATTTTAAATTGCAAATATTTTTATATGACTTTTTACTTGATAAAAAAAAAACGGTTTGCCAATCCTGCACTATAGTAATGCGTAGAAAATTTAAAAAAACCATATGAATTAAAGCAAATGCGTAATAGTATGTTATAAACATTTGTAAATTACTAGATTTATACTGCAATAACAAAACAATACAAAAAAAATATGCTCAGAACGTTTGTAAAGGTTTTACAATGTAGTTATTACTAGCATATTATAAAAGTTTTACGAAGTGCGCTGGTTTTTTTCTACTAAAAGTTTATAATCTGGAAGTTATTATTACGACATTAAACATAAAAAACGCTGCACAAAATTTTTAAAACCGCTTTTTAACCTGCATGTGGCAACCAAAAGATGTTTTTGATATAATAAAAATAAAAACTGAATTTATGAATAAGTATTTGTGTAACACCAGTAACAACCTTTTTCTCCGCCTTTAAAGATATGTGATATTTGTGTAAAATGCGCAAACACCCGAACTTAAATTCACCAAAACATATAGCAAAAACATTAATTTGCAATTTTCAGTTTTTTAGTTGTTCTTCAACGAAATAATTGTTTAAAAGCCAATTTTAACTTTTTTAAAAAAACGGAGTCGTTTTTACAGCTTTATATATATCAACGAATAGAACAACGCGTTTTTCTACTCTTTTTTCAGTATCTATTTTTTTTGACTATTATATACTTAGAATTGATACTGTGAATCTTACAAAAGTATAAAAAATTTAACAAAACTATAAATATGGCGCTTTTGCTGTAGTTGTTTCATTTTAAAAAATTATACAGAAACAATAAATAAAACTAAAAGATAATATAAGCAAACCCAAATGTGGTTTTTTATTCTATTATTGAATAAACCTTTTTTTTTTCAGGATAGTATAAAAATATATACTAATATTTAGAAATATTTAGAAATACAACACGAGTGTGTTTTTTTCTATATAAGAACATTCCATTTTTTGAACATTGCATACATGCTACAAATCGATTGTTGTCATTTAAGTATAATATTATTTTTTATTCTAGTTAATATTAAGTTTTCAATATTTAATACTTTTTTTGCATCTTTGATTGCCCTGCGTATAAATTAATGTTTTTTTTACGTTTATTAACACTGCATAAATCGTAAAGTATTGTTTAGAAGCATAATTTAATGGAACTGGTTGAAATTGTTGTGCATACTAATCTTTGGTGTATTTTGCGTTTTTTGCGTATCTATTTATAAAATAGAGACCAAAGTCGACTTTTACTAGGGAATAATGTTGTTTTTTAAGGCATATGTTGTTGTATGGCTTTTAAGACAAAGGCCAAATTTTTAAGTTATTTGTCGGCAAAAAAGGTTTAAGCATATATCAATATCTTATCCATTCTGCAAAAGTTCTATTTTTGAATTTTTTTCCGTTTCGGGTAATACTAATTTTAAATGTTTTGTGATGTAACGCCTATATAGGCGCAGACAAAAACCCTCCATAGTGTCAACAAAACAAACTAAAAAATACTATTACTGTTAAGAAGACGCAAGGACTGCAGCCAATAATATTTATACTTGTTTGCTACATACAAAGCATAACAAGCAAGCACAAACAAAAATATACCGTTTTGCTTTGTTGTTATATAACCACCATTTAAAGACCGAAAAATTAATATCCAAATACGAGCAATTTTTGTTTAAAATGCATAATTTTACATATATCTTTTTGCATGCATGAACAAAAAATTCAATTTTTTTCGTCCTAAAAAAATATTATTACAAAACATGAATTTGCCACAAGTTTTTGTATATAAAAAAAATAAGTTTTTTTTGTTGACGTTTAACTGTTACCGGCAATGAATACTTTTAGGCAAATTGTACTTTGCCTATACAATGCATTAATTTTAGACCGAAAAGCGTTTTATTTATGGCCTGAAATGGTGCATTACCTAGGCAAATTACACTTTGCCATATAAATATATACTATAACCGAACAAATTTGTGGGTATATTTTTAATGAACAAAAATAATTTATGTAAAGTTTTTTACTTCATAGCGCATTAAAAGGTATGTTTTTTTGTACAATTTTATGCGTACGTTTTTTTAATATGCAATATTACATACGAACCGTATTACGAATGCCATTGCTGGAAAACGCTTGTTTGCGCGGGTGCTGTTTTATTTTTTTTGTTTTTGATTTAGGCGTGTTTATTTTTGTTATATATACAAAAAAAATTTTGCGTAAAAAGATATAAAAAGGAGGGCTCCAAACTAGATTTTTACAATTAAGTAAAACAAGTGTAACCTAGATGTAGGAGGGCTAATACAGGGTCCCCGACAGTTTTTTTTAACAATTTTTTGTCAAAAAAATTATAGAAAAATATATGTTTTACTAAATTATTTAACGAAAGATTAGTGTTTTTTGCAACCACTTTTTTTGCATACTTTGCAGATATGCTACATTTCTTTTTTAAACTGCAAATGTGTGTTTCATATCAATATAAAGAAACGACAGAGCATGTCAATATGTGGCATTTGTTATTGAACAAAATAAAAAGTCATGTACAACAACAAAATGTTTTATAGATAATAGAATTTAAAAAACACGTAGACACCAATACGTAAGCAGCGGCCTAAAATGCAAAACCGGAGTTTTGTATTTTTACATGTATTTGCATAGGATTAAATGTCTATAAATGCTTTAAAATACAAACAACCAGCATTTGACCTATTCGGTGCTAGTTTACTATGTGCAAATGCATAAGATTAGACTCGAAATCTTTTTATACGATGTAAATTTAGGCATAACGAACTAGCATGGGTAAAAAAAATAAGTGCATATGGATTTGTAGCATGAATTATTAAAGGTGTTCTTTTGCACATTATAAATCTATAAAAAAACGATAAAAATAAAAATACTTGCTTTATATCCACGTTTACTGTAGCTTTTTTTTTTTTTTGGAAGCTAAAAAATTAAATGAAAGTTTACAGTTTTGAATACTAAAATGCTTTACCAAAGCACTCAAAAAGAAATAAAAAGAGCTCCCAAGTACAAAAAAACTCTAGAACCTAACTAAACTTTCCTTTATTTGATAAACCCTTTCTAAAATACCTGAGACTACGTCGAGACAGATACATTAGAAAAAATAAGCAGGCTCAAACACATTTAGTTCATTTCGTTTTTATATTGCATTTTTACACGTTTAAATTTTTTTTAGTTTTGTATTTTTACTTCCCATCTTCATTTTCACCTTCTAAGTGGTGCAACTTTTGCTTCACCCCAAATAGAGAAGGGCGCCAAACTACAGTTTTTCCAGTGAAATTGATTTATTTAATGTTATAAATTTAGTTATATTATGATTTCTTAGAATCGAAAAATACTTTTTTGCTTATTATATTTCTGTCAATTCTACGCATTTATTATTTTTTACCCCTGGTAGTCAGTAAGGCGCAATCCAAAGTAGCAAATTTGCGTATTACGGCTACAAAGTACGAAAAAAACCTTGAGCTTATTCTAAGCTTCTACAATGTTTTTGTTTGTTTATATGCATTGGATTACCAAATACATAAGAATAAGGTGTTTATTTGTATTAATACTGATGATAATAGTTTTCGTGGAGTTATATAAATGAAACAATGCGGAATACTACATATGCAGAGTAAGTTAACAATAGAGCCGTTTTCTATTCTTAACGGATTTAAATGCGTTACAATACGAATAGTTTTTATTGTCTTTTTTCGAGAAAATATTTTCTAATATTTACCCAGAAAAAGTATTAAGTTCTAAAAAAAGTGTTTAACCATAGCAAAATGGCTTTTGTTGTATTTTTGTT
>JAQFYM010002554.1:0-22980 GCA_034694785.1 Agrenia bidenticulata
AATGGGGTCTTGATAAAACTTTTTAGTATAGTTAAAAAAATTAGTAAACAGCAAACCACCATAGCGAAAAATGATTATAATGATTTATAATAGTAGTTTTTAGTCCTTAAAGCTTACAACACAGTTGAAAATTTTTTACTCATCAAAGCTGATAATTGGTTTTAACAAATTGCTTAGTGGTCATGTCAAAGGTTTAAAATAGTTATTAGATTGTAAAAATACAAAAAAGTTATTTTTGGTATGCGATGTAAAACCGTATTCTTCAAAATATATCCGGTATAAATGTAGATTAAAAAAAATTTTGTTAAAAAAAAGATAATCTACTTACGGTTATTCTAAACATAAAAAATGTCTAAGAGTGGCAGAATTGAATAAAAAAGATTGACAAAAATGTATTGTGAAACACAAAAAAATCAAAGCACAGTTTAAAAATTGTACAAAACTACAACAATTAGCATGGACTGTTTGAAAACATTGCAAGTAACTATGTCAAATTGTTAGATTGGACGGCTATCTGACTTTTGAAAAACAACTTATTTTTATGCAATAAATAGCGTACAGAAAACAGCAAAAAACCAAAATGAGATCAAAATATAACTTGTTAACAAAACAGTCTTTAAATAAAACTTGAATCATATTTGTTATTCTAGCTTTAAAATAATTTTGCCTATGTTTAGAAGGAAGCCTTTTATCGGCGTTTATAAGAATTTAATTTATTCCATTTGATAGTATTGTAGGTGCTGTCTATAATACTTTTGTACGGCATAAATTTAGATATAAAAAAAAGAATGGGTAAAAAAAATTGCTAGTCATAAAACTGATCAGCATAATTTTTTTTGCTGTCTTTTATGCAATTATAAGGTACTCTGACATTTTACACTGATTTTATGCTATAGAAACAATATTAGTACAACTTTAAAATTGGTTTTAAACGAAAAATTTGTAAAAAGGCGGAGTTTTATATATTTTCTTTTTTACTAGATTTTTTTAGAAAGCAATTAAACTTTTTTATGATATTATGCTTTTAACTTTTAAGTTTCCAAACAAAAAATGTTATATTAGTAAAAACAAAGCACTCTACTATCCAAATATACAGATACATGTTACAGTTTTTTTGTATTTTTATAAAAAAACTTTTCATACATCTTTGTTGCTTTTTATAAACTGAAATAGTTTTTTTATTTGTTTTTTGGGCATATGATGGTAAAAGTTTGTAAGTTTTTTTGTTTATAAAAATAATAGTGTGTCGAAAAACACAGTCTCTTAGTATCGAAATAAATGAGAGTACGTATTTATATGGTAATATAAAAAAATGCTTTTTGTAATTTCCATAAAAAATATTATTAACCTAATCAAAAATAAAAGTAAGGTTTTTTTTTGTGTTTTGCTAATAATAAGTGTAGTCTTCGCAATCATATTTTAATGGTAGATTTTTACTAACAATGAAGTATTGAATTTTTACAATAAGTACAAAATATTTTGTGCTTTTGATTTTTAGTATGGAATAATATCATACTCTTCTATTTACACGTATTTAAATAGTATACATCATAATGCCGACTATGAAGACATTTATGTATGCTTAGTATGTCAAATTAATTGAGAGATTGTGTACGTAATCCTTTTAAAATTATTACTTTTATTTTATAAAGTATTACAATTAAAAAGCATAATAAGGTGTCTTTCTACAATGCAATTGTATAGTACCACGATACATGTTTTTTCAATTTTGCATAGTACTATTGTATAAAAACAATTACGACCTTTCATATATGGTGTGAAAATATAAATGTGAAAATTAATAAATTAATATTAATAAAACATATTTGTGTTTCTTTGTAATATTTTATTTGATATGTATGGTGTTTTGTAACGCTTTTTGTTGTTTTATTATTAATTAATGTTGTTTTGCTATATTTTTTTAGTATTTTTACTTAGCGTATTTTTTTTTCGCCGAGTGTACTTCGCCTAGGCAGAGTAAACTTTGACTAGGCAAAGCATAATTTGTCACGTCAAATTATATTTAAATTTTAGAAAGTTTTTCTTGGCAAAAATTTTAGGCAAAGTATACTTTGCCTTGGATTATTTCTACTTAAAGAAATTTTCAGGCAAAGTGTACTTTGCCTAGGCAAAGTATACTTACCGAAAAAATCTACTTTGACTGTAACATACACATCTGTATTACATTCTGTATCCAACCTTATGGAAATACACTTTTTAGGGTTTTTATATGCACGTGCTTGTTTGCATCGTTTTATACAGTTAGGTACACTTTAAAAAAAATTATACATTAGCATTGATTATACAAATGATGAATGATGGATTAGCATTATGTCAATTTTTTAAATACAATGCAATAATAAAAAATGCGTGTATCACTGTATACGACTGTATGTACCACTATTAATACGAAGCAATATAATTAAAATAAATAAAACCTGGACCTGGATCAATGCCAAGTTAAACAGAAAAAGAAAACCAGAAAAACAACATGATACAATACGTAATCCATTTGGTTTTTTACTTTTCTTGTATACTGACGGGCATTATATAACAGGGTCTCAGCCTAGTAAGTAATATTTTTTTTGTATAGATATGATAGTTTTCTTGTATATTTTTTTTTGGTTGAAAACAACAACAGTTTTAAATTTATTTTTGGAATAATTGTACATACGCTTAGTCTAAAAAAAACTAGTTTAGTTCTTTTTGAAAGTAGATTATGTCTTTTAAACAGGTAGTAAAAAAAAAAATCACATAAATTTTGTTCCAGTATTGTCGAAGAACTTTATAGAGTCAAACAGACTTAACTATAAATTTTTTAATCTTGGTTTAATTTTTTTGTTATTTATTTAAGAAACAAAAACATATAGTTGTCATATCGAAACAAGAAAGCAATCTTTAAGGGCATATTAATGTACAAAATTGTGAAGTTATAATAATATACCGTTTTTATTGCTATTTTTTCTAGTATGAAAACTAAAGAGAATTATATATTTAAAAATACATCTGATGCAAAACGAGTGCTCTTTTTGCTGCCCTTTTTGTTTTTCATTACAAAACAATATATAACTCGTTTCAATCCCTGTTTTGTAGTCACCTCGAGTCAAAATGTGTGTACAATTATCGCATGCCTGTTGGTTGTATTACAAGGTCTTGTATGAAGTTCTGAGTGCATTATTAGATTACAGATGGATATTAACGTCTTTTCGTTACATAGTAGCAGTTATCTTTATTAATGGTATGTAGATTACTTACTTGTTTTACAGTACATGTAAAAGTATTGCATGCATGGCAACCCTTAGAGAAAATTACTATTGGCCTTACCCATAATTACATATTACAAAAAGGTAACCAACTACCTAAAGGTACCAAAAACGCTTTAAACGGTGCCCAAAAGTAAATCTAGTGCCATTAAGTATAGTAACACCAGCATTGATTTAACGAGGATTCACCCTATAGGTTGTTTTGTACATTTTCTTGTGCAATCATTACTTTTTCTACAGTTACTTAGAAATACACAAAGTAATCTTTTAAACAACATGCAAATATTTAAATTTCTTTTATACCTTTAGGATCAGCATAACACCCTTTAAGTAATTTAATGCAAGATTCTTGTATTTAAAAAGTGTAAACTATAGATAATTGTTATATATTTTGTTTTTTATGTTTTAAAAATACGTTGCAGGTAGTTTTTTATATACACTATTCTTTTATAACTAGTAACCTCGCAAACTGAGGTAAAATTCAGTTGCATCAATAATATAAAAGGTGTTAAAGGTTTTATTTTCTTGTTTTTTTTTGAATATTTTGACGCATTGATATTAGGTTAAGGACTGTTTTTTTGCTATAATGTAACATTAAATCTTTGTTTTTAAAATTGAAGCTATTACTTGGTAAAAACTATATTGGCTAAAGGTTACATTATATAGTCCATATAAGTAGACTTGCAACAATACAATGTGTGCTTGACATATAAAAACCATATTAAACAAATCTGCCTATTCTTAATCTGAAAATTGAAAAAATCTGCGTCCATTTACATCTTAAAGTATCTGAATATGTACTTTTAAAACAAATCAAACGTTAAACAGTTTAAACTCTTTTTCGATAAAAAA
This sequence comes from Agrenia bidenticulata, assembly GCA_034694785.1. Lineage (NCBI taxonomy): Eukaryota > Metazoa > Arthropoda > Collembola > Entomobryomorpha > Isotomidae > Agrenia > Agrenia bidenticulata. The sequence continues at coordinate 4,116 of JAQFYM010002554.1, forward strand.
AGCTAAATATCTAGACAAAATTCAGATTTTTACTAATTTCGAAAAAATCTAATTAATATAATCTAATACGAAGCCAATGCATATTAATTATTACTTTTTTATAAGTTAATGTCGTAGAGATGGTAGGATGAAATGTTTTTAATACTTTTTTTGTGTATTCTGCAGCTATTTTTAGTCTGCACAATCATCATACAATTTATAAAGACTCTTCACGGCACAGAGACTAAACACTTTTAGTAATTGTTAAGATTGCTGAACAGGCGTTGTCCATAGGCTACATAAAATTGCAAAAACAAAATATATGCACATGACCACGGGGTTTTACCCCTTAAAGTAGCAGAATTTTTTTATTAATGTTTTTTATACCCTTAAAAAGTTTTTGTAATTATAGTTTAAAATACCCCTCTAAAGTATTTGTGTATTTTTGTGCAAACTTAATATTAAACCTGCTATTTTTAAGGCACTTGTACAATAAGGTTGCAAAACTACTAGTCAAAATAAGTGACCAACGTAGAATTAGTATATAACGTGTACACGTGCTGTTATACGTAATACATATATGTGTTTTTAAGTTTTGCTATAACTCTTACGTAGCTTAAGTTAAAGGGTTTTTTTTTTTGAGTATACCCGAATGCTACAAATTTATTTGCGAAACTCAAGTCTTCTAACCTACAAATAAATCATATGACTTAACTACTTGCAAAATTTTTTGTTTCTTTTTAGAAAGTTTTTTCTAAATGTTTGTTTTTATGGGTTGCAAAAAATTTTATTTTAGCACTCCTTACACATCGTGTATGCCTTTGATATGCTCAAAAGAAATAGAATTTTTAAGGTAAGAATTTGTAACGATAAGATTGGTTTTTTTTTACATTTTTGTTGTGCAGCTGCCATTTTATCGCTTTTAAAATATATGCAATGGTTTTTGGATATATTCTTTTTGCGATCAGATTTTTAATATGCTGTTTTTTGTTTGTGACGTTGTGTGGCGCCTTTCAACACGACAAAACCAGTGAATGAATCTGTATTCTAGTTCCTCTTACTTCTAGGAAATATACGTATTAGAAAATTCCTATTTTTGGTAATATACTGCTAGGAAATCCCAATTTTTAAAAATCCTACTGTTAGAAAATTACAATTAACTAATATTTACTACTAAAAAAACAGTTTAACATACTCCTACACTCGCGAAATCCCAATTTAAGACAACTAATCTACTAGGGATGCTTAATTGTAACAAATTCTATGGCTAAGAACCAAAAAAATATACTGTCAAAATATTTAAATAATTATTAAATCTTCGAATATAAAAAATTAGCATGATATTTTGAAGTATGAACCTAAAAAATATTCTCCGCGTTATTTATCGAGTGTAACGTAGTAAGTTATTATTATAAAAACTAAGAAACACTAAGCACAGATACTTTTAACTATATTACTAGGCGAACCGTAATTTACGTCAAATAAATAATTTACAAAGAATAGCAATTTTGAAAAATTGGATTTTTAAACGTAATAAAAAAAGATTACATCGACAAAAAGGTATTATTCTTCATTTTTAAGTGTTTAACTATCTTTTTTTTTTGTGGAAACTTACAATTTAATATTTTAAAAACAAGGTCTCTACATTTTTTATGATCATATTATATAACAAAATGTATTTCTTAAATATCTTAATTGACCATACTGGGCCTTATCATACCATATTTCAACATTTACAGAAACTGTTCATGGCACTTTAATTTTTTTTTTGTAACGTATTTTTCACGTAAAATAGTAAACTTTTTTTTTATTTTACAAAATTATGCCACAGGCATACAAACGTATATTTTTTGTTATATTGCGTAGGAAATACGTCACCAACTATATGCATTAGCTTTTATTACTATTTGTAGATCATATTAGACACTTTAATAATGAAAATAAGCAAAAAATGTTTCAAAACTTTTTTTTGCACTTTCTAACAAATAATGCGCCCATTTTTTATTTTTTATAAGAATGCAACAAACCTATAAATCTTTACTTTTTGTTTTTTTTAGCGCAAAATTTCATTTTAAGCTGTCTTTTTTCATATAATTAATTTATGTCGCATAGTTTTTTTTTTTTCTAAAACATAAAAATCGATTTTAGCCATATAAAATGTTCTTTTCAACTATAATTCGATTTTTTATCAAGAAAAAAAACAAGAAATTTCTATTTTTTTTCCACTTATTTAAGTTGTAGAAATACAGTATATGTTTGCAACTGGGTATATATAAAAGAGTAAGTGTGTTTTTTATTTATAAAATATTCAATGCTGAATTTTTTGGCACATATGTTTTTATGCGACAAAAAAATTACGTTTTGAGTAGGGTTCCCCAATAATCGTTGGTCCTATGTAACCTAATATTTGCGTCTAGTTTATAAAACTAATATCGGATACTCCGGATGCATCGGATACTTGTTTTTTTACGTGGGACCTGATTTTGGCTTTCCGATATACTGATAGTTTGCTATTTTTTATGCGCCTTACCAAGATAAAATTGACAAATTGCAGTTTTTTAGCATTTCTTATTTTTCATGTAGTACATAAAATACATCGTTACGTTATATAAAGCTTTTCTGCATGCTTTAGTCCATCTTAGGATAGATGAGAAAACAGGTAACATGTAAAATAGCAATTACATGTATTTAAATATAGTCTGTATGATACGGATAGGTCGATTCAGAGTAACGCTAACAATATGTTTATATTTGTACTTTAAAAGATGGATCTTGTACATTTTTTGCTGCAGGAAATTATATATTTATCTTGGATTTTGTACTAAAGATAGAAAAAAATGTTTTAAGTTAGACTAGGACTGGAAAAAAACGTCGCAAATATGTTAAGTTGCAATATAAATATAATAACCTTTAGAAAAACTGCGTAGAACCAAAAAAATATATATCGTGATTGTTGTTTCACATATAAAGCCATTATATGCTATAAACAAGACTCACGTATGCATGTTTATATTTTGGCGGTAAATAATATTATACCTGCGCAAACAAGAGCCACAGAGAGTGTCTACGTCGTTTGCGCTTATATTTGCGCGTAATGCATTATTTTAGTATGTTATAGATTAATGGAACTTTATAACATGATAAGAGATAGAAGTTAGTTACAAAAGTTGTTTACAATACTATATAAAACTATTGTAACGACAATGAGTACATAAATACGTATTACTTAATACTTTTTGATCATATAAACATAAAATGCGTGTATAAATTAATATACACAACGGTCATTATTGCTGTTGATTTTTTTTTATTTTTTGTATTTAAACAACGTTCATTTTATTTTTTTGTCTTTAAAGACTATTTTGTGTCTTTTGTGCATTTATACTATGTATAAATGCAGACATACCTGATGTTTTTTTGTTACAAAAAAAACAAAACATCTTTATCAATATGAGTTAGGCAACGACAAAAGAAAAAAATTTTTACGCCAGTAAGTAGTGGAATTTTAAATCATGAATTCTCTGCAATTGTATTTTTGCTGCGCTTGATTGCCACGATTCTTTTACGGATCTTTTCTTCTAAATTTCTTGCTGCAATTTGTTTTTTTGTAGATTCTAGAAATCAATAGCAACATTTATAAGGTTTACAATTTGCAAATGTTAGTACAACTAAAAAATCCGGATAACCGATGATTGCCAAAACGGTCCCAAAAACCCAAATATTTAAATAACCGGACAACCGGTAAACCGGTTTTGACACCCACGATTTGAGTTCATATTATTTACCGTAAATTGTTCAAATTTTTTAAAACTTTATTTTAACTTTTAATTTTTTTTAGTTACAAACACAATACATAAAAAAAAAGAAAATAAGTATGATTTAAAACGACAGAAGGACGCATTTATGTTTAGTAGAAAAAAACAAAATCTTGTTAGCATAATTTCTGGGGATATTACTTTTTATCAAACAATTTTACTAAATTTAAAATATATCTGCGCAAAGTGCGATTTTTTCTATGTCGTTGCTCAACATAACATATAGGGATATGACTTGCGTCAATACAAACACCAATGTTTTATTGGTATTACACATATAGTATTATATTGGCAATTGAGAAGTTACCGCTAGCTTTGTTTGCAGCAAATATTACAAAAAAGCTATTTTTGTTTTCTAAAAATAAAGTACGTTTAAAAATCCCGCTTCAAATAAGTATCTTATAGTCTAACAAATGACATAAAGGATGCGGAGGAAAAAAATACTATGTAAAACTTATTATACTCTAAAGGCAATCGTTACATAGCAACATTTTATTTACTTTGAAGGCGACGTGCTTATTCTATCAGATAAGTGGTACTTATGTAATAATGTAATTTTTATATATTTTTGCACTTGAATACATACATATGACTAACAACAAGCTTAAAATATCTTACGTTTTGCATTTTTTAGTATTCATTTTAAAAGGAATAAAAAAATAATATTGGCACCATTAAAAAATTTTAGCCCATATATGTCAATTTGCATATGAATTCATAAAAATATGCACATTTACCTATCATAAACGCAGATATTATATACCTTGCTGTTTTGTAACGTATTTAAATCAATATAAAATGAATACAAAAACATTTATTTTCAACAAAGCTGTACTCACACTTAACACAATATCATCAGCATTTTTTAATATATACAGTAGAAATGCAATCATTAGAGAATCACAAATATAGAAACTTGTAGAAATGTATACAAAATATATAATTTATAAAGATTGCACATTTCACACCATTGCAATATAAAATGTCTTAATTTCTAGTCTTTTAATTATTTTTGCGTTTTTACAGTATATGAGGACTTTCCGGAAAAAAGTGGGTATCTAAAAAGTTTTTTATGTTTCACAAAAACGATTATTAGTTTTTTGGACAAAATTAAATATCTTATCAATTATTAGACGAAACACACAAGATAAAAATATAAACGAAATTTTTTGTAGTTTCACTATTTAAAAGGCATTTATAATGTTACTATCTTGCCTTCTTTTTGTGTTTAACCATCAGCACTACAACTACCTTAAACACTGTATTAAATCCAACGTATCTTTTCATTTACGTATATTTGCGTGTTATACACTTTTTCTGATTAATTTTATATTGTCTATCGCGATTAGTTTTTGTTAGCAATATATCAAAATAAATACAAACAAATATTTCTTGTTCTAGATTTAAATGCAGCATATACACCCTGCGCTGATACCCATATTCACAAAATATTTTTGCCTTAACGAACAGTTTACTGATATTACAAATTATTTAATATATTAAAATATATATTTTCGCATTTTTGCATTTTTTACGACAGAACTGTTGTAAAACACTTTTTTATGGCAATTAAACGTTGCCCGTTACTAAAACAGTAATTATGCACTAAAAAAATCAATTTTTCGGTTTCTTGAAATTTTTTTAACTACTCCTTTAAGCTCTAGAGATAATGATGTAAAATGACATTTAAAACTGTAAACAAAACAACCAATACCCTTGCAACTATAACATATATTTTTTTTGCGTTTTTGTTTTATTTTTTAACAGCAGGCGCATTTTCAGTTTCGATATACCGAAAAAATTATAGCTTTGACAAGCTCAAAGACCTTTTACGTATTCCAAAATAGTAAAAACTGCATAAACTTCGGGTTTTTCAGCAGGTAGCTTGTGGTTAACATCTAACAAAAGCTTAGCGTATGCGCAGAAATAAAAACCTAAACTACCATATTAAACTAATAAAAACGCATATTGTATTTGTTGATACATTATATGCACTTTTGAAAGTGCACAATAGCATTAATTTATATACAAAGCACTTTTTTGCGTCATACAAAAATAAACTATATACTAAAAGTTATTTAAATACGTACTTAGCTGCATGTAAATTGTTTAAATAAATCTTACTTTATAAGTAACAAATAAACTTTGCCAATCTAGATCATAAATATTTAATATATTAGTATTAGAAAAAATACTGCTAGTTTTTAACGTTCGTGGTTAAATACTCCAAAAAAGGCCGTAAGCCGCGCGCCGCATGTTATGTTAAATACCGTACTTGTATGTGTGTTTGTGTGTTAGTCTATTTGCAAATTGCAGCAACTAGTTTTTTTGTATTTAAAACATAAACAATTTATAAGTTTGCGCTATAGGCATAAAAATTAAATAGTAAAAATAGATTCTCGTTATTTACTATTGCTGTGTAAACCTTATTTATTGCATCAACACGCATCCTTTATATAGAAAGTGTCATGTTTTTTCGCTACGAGCAAAAAATCATTGCTTTTTGCAAAAACTTATACTGTAAGTAATGAGTTATTAATGACCAAAAACTAACAAAACACACTTAAAGCAAATACTTTTTTTTTAATATCATTATGTGGAATTGTTTACGTTTGTTTGTCTGATGCTGGCTTTCGGCTAGAGTGTTTTTATCACGACGGAGTAAAGACATTACCTTAAACATTGTTTTTTAACTTTTCTAGCCATTTTTGCATCCTTTGTTTATTAGTGTTTTTTACTACACCATTGTACCCGCATCTGTACCCTCTTGTCATGCACCACAACAATTGCTATCATTTGCTAGCCTACGCAATATCTAAATGTTTGCTACGCTGGTAACTTACATATTATGTTTGAACGTAAGCAACTTTTGCCAGGAGTCATTGTTACGCCAAAAATAGTAGCCTCCGCTATGACCTACGTTATTTTTTTCCTTTGTTATGTGCTTAGAAGCAACAGCTTTCTTTATGCTTTACCGTGAAAAGACAAAAATTTCTAGCAGTATATAATTTTTAGTAAGTTGTAGTTTTTGGTGTTTTATTTATAGTCTAAGTTGCCATAATTATTCTTTATAAGATTTTCTGTATCCTTAAAGTGCTTCAAACTATTCCAAAAAAAATACCTTTTTTATAAAGGTATCAAATGCACAAAAAACCTTAAAAGTTTTACTGCTAGTGTTTTTTCTTTAAAAAAAAGATTTTTGCGAATGTTTGGAAAAAGCCAAAAAACAAGATAAAAAATGATCTTGTGTTGTATTACAGTTGCAAACGCATCTAAAATTTTTTTATGGATTCATCTTTTAATATTTATAATTAGGTATATGAAACTTAAACTTTATCTTAGTATATTTACACTTGCTACCGGAGAAATACTTTGCTTGCTATAAACTTTGCAATGCACGTACTGTGTAAACGCAGTCCGATTTTGTATAAAAAGATATGAAAAAAAGTTTTTACGGGCAGTTGTATGCAATAAATTGGCACTCCTAGATAATAAAAATATTGTATTTATCTTATAATGCGTTTGGAACCGTACAACATATTTTTTGCCTTTTACATCTTAATTGTAAAACACAAATAGAATGGCTTTGTATCCAATGTCTTAATAAAAACTTACATAGAGCCTGTCCGAGTTTTAACATTTTATTAATCTTTAAGCGAAAAAATAAATTATATATTTCAAAAAAAAATAAAAACTTTATTATAAAATCATTATCTAAAGTATTTATTTTAAAAACTCGATTGATATCATGGTAGAACTCGTAACGTGTAAAATATTTACATGTACGTTGTTTAATATATTTATAGATTTAACTTAGTAAAATACTAAATTTGCAACCTAAATGTGTGCCATTTACTATCAATTGATTTCGATTCGGTATATTGTAATTGTACGTATTTTACATGGTTTGGATTTACGTATTTTGCAAACATCTTCTATTATTTTCTTATTCCTTTTTTAAGTTTAAATAACAATATAACTCGGACAGGTCTGTTATCATACCGTATGTTTATTTATTTTTACTATTTTAATATTGGTATATCTACCTAGAAACCAGAATTCGATTTTTAAAAGTACACAAGGTAATCTGTTTAAGTAATAAGCATAAACACAAACATAAAACATACGCAATCTTTTTCGGTCATGTATTTTCTGCTTTCTTTATGTATAAAAAAAATTAAGAAAAACATTTGCCTTATATGATCTAGTCTATTAACCTTCTTTTTTTTTAACGAAATTTTAAAACAATATTTTTGTGTATACAAACATTTTTATTGTATTCATAGCCGTAAAAAAAGTCAAATTATGTTTTATTGGCGCAGTAGAAACTACGGCTTGTTTTTGTAGCAATTAAACGCAATATAGCACGCTTGAAACAGTGAAATGCAGACTTTTTTGTATTGGTGATTTTATGGTTTCACCTTTTTTTACATATAATGTTCGTGTACAAAGCGCTCTGATATTTTCTACGTAAGACTAAACAAAACAGAAATTTTAGTACAATATTTCTCAGGTATAAACTTTTTTGTATTAGAGACATGATTTTAAATATTTGCTTTATAGTTGAAGTACACTGCTGTACACTGCATTACACTTCAGTACAAACTTTTTTTGTTTTTTGGGAGAAGAAAAACGATAAAAAGCTATATTTTGCTAATTTTGTTAATAAAAGTATAGTCACAATCATTTTTTACAAAATAAAGTAATTTAAAATATAATATTTTTAGAGGATTTGAACATGAATCTATATTTGTCTTTTATTTTAGACAGCTTCTTGACCTAGAAATTTACAGTATCTAATCCAGTATAATGCAATCACAGAGCTACACTATAAAACGTTTTCTTCAGTCACAAGACGCATACATGTGTTTTTTTGCAAAATTATACAAAAAACTAGATCATAAGTGAAGGATTTTCATATGTAAACAAAATGATAGTGCTAAAAAAATAACTAAGCGTTTTTTACTAAACGTTTAAGACGATTTGCCGCCTTTTAAAATATATGAAACTCCTAAAAAAGGTACAAATTAAAAATTTTTCAGAAAATTAAAAGTCCAACTTACAATAATTGGTTTTTATAATTTTTATAAACGCGTTTTTGCGTCTTTCACGCTCTAAGAGTGCATGTTAAAAACATGCAAACATTGCATTACGGCTACAAGAAATAAATTTTAGAAATATCGTGTCAATCTACTTTTATCAAAGATTTTGATAATTTAAAAATAGCAAATTTACAGAAAAAAGGACATACCACCATATTGGTTATACTAGAATGAAAAGTTAGATAGTGTAATTGCAGCATGGTACCGATCATATAAACCAAAACAGCTATCTCAAGTTTTTCTTATTGTTTGCTTGGATATATTTTAATCAATGCAATAACTTTTGTAAAACATCAGCAAACAGTACGCCCACTGTAGGTTAGCATATTGTTTTATACTTTTAGACGTATCGTTTGTATTAAATATTTGTACTTATTTTATAAATACTAAAAATTATACAAAAGCTTTCTTATTATGCAGTTTAGACATGCACACATCTAATCTATTTTTGTTTATTACGTGTACATACAATTAATTTGTTTTTTCAATTATTGTAAAACCGAAAAATGTTTTAATAATAGGTTTAAGTATAACGATTACAAAGACAAATGCTAAAATACGTTTAATGACTGTAAAAAGTGCATTTTTTCTACGATACAATATAAAAGCATTACATTTGAGTTACGTATTTTTAGTTTTGCATCTTGACGAATAGCTATAAGTAAAAACTGTGCGTGGAATGCTCGTAAGCGGTTTCTAATAATTTCCATTACATGGTAGTAGGCATGATTGTATCGTTGTATACATATTTTCAGCAGTTGTATTGTTTTATATTAGGCTGCATATTTATGACAGTATCTAATGTTAATTTAACTCCACAATAAACAGTTATTTTACAATATAATACTTTAAACGCAAAAATTGACTTTTATGCGCAGGTGCAATAAATAGTAAATTCTTTGGCGTAGCGGGCATTACGAAAAGATACAAAAAATTTTTTGACATTACACTTTAAGCTTTAAAATGAAAATCGTTACATACTTTATCATAAAATATTAAGCTGTAGTAGTAAAAGCAACCTTAAAGTGTAGTCATTGACACTTTAGTAAATGATCAAGATGCCTGAAAAAATTAAACAGGTAGAAAAACAGTCAGAAAATTTTCATGCAAGTTTTTTTTATAACAAAAACCTTAAAAGTAAAAGTTTGTGAAAGAATGTTATTCCATATGCAATAATATTTCTATGTCTTTTTTTATGCTGCAACACAATATTGACACGTGATCCAGGTCAACAAAAATACAAAAACGACATATAAAGGCTAAAAAATGGTTATGTTACTGACATAGTAAAAAGTTTTACTCAAAGAACTAGCGTTTGATAAGGCTTTTTTACCGTATTTATATGTTTTCTTTACCAAACATATTTTGAAGTTCTTTTGCTTTTCGGTGTAAAAGAAATAGTCATATCTAGTCCAAAAAACACCGAATTATATGCAATCCGTATTTTAACAAAAAGCTTAGTGCGCCGATACTTTATTTTCCTTTTTGTAGTTCATCATGGATTTACATGCAATAGCCCTTGTATTTCAATTCATTGCGGACCTTTATTTGCTTTCGAACGTGTAGTATTGCAAACATTGGCGAAATGACTTTTTTTATTTAGCAAAAAATTATAGATTTTTTACCTTCCGTATAATTATTTTTTGTTTTTAAAATATTTAATATGATGTTATTAGACCACAGGTACGAATAATGACGTTTTAATATCTAGTTAGTCACAAAACACACACTAAGTTTCATAACAAAAGTATTTTGAGTACCGTATTTTGCTTAATTATATCTCAAGCATCGTCAATTTTGTTTAAAAGAACAAAAAAAAGCGTGCGCTTATTGTATAGATTGGGCGTTATAAACAAAATCAAAATTTTGCAACTGTGATAAAATTATTCTGCTAATATTTTGCCAGATGAGTAAGCGTAAGTGACAAGCTTCATTTTTAATTGCTGGCGTAAACATAACGAATAAAGTCAAAAATAGCAAACATAAAATCAGAAAGACGATTTTTTTTAATTTGTTTTTAGTCATACCAGTATTTATTACTTGTAGCTAGTGTAAAGGTCGTATATAATAATCCAGTTTTGTTTGGGAAAAAACACCTTGAAAATTGAAAATTGTCGATTTGAACTTGGCAAAAAAAAATAACAACTGATTTAATTTACTTGGCATTGTTTTAAAAGTTTCATCCAGAATTGACTTTTTTCTGTTTTCTTTTTAAAAAATTGTTAGTAAAAATCCAAGTTTCTATAATGCATTACGTTTATGATATTCTAAGCATCCAGTTAAAATGGTTTTCGTTAGGCAGGTACCAGAGCCTATTATCGAGAAATAGATTATACGCATGTCTAAAGATTTTGGGTACTATACGTGTTAGGTAGTAAATTACATTACTTTTTAGACTTTCAATTTGGTATACATGATATTTATAAAAAAACATACCAAATTAGATCATAAAAAAAACATGCAATTTCATATTTTTCGAGTGTTGATCAAAACAGATTTGCAGTTACAATCTCTTTTAAATTTGTACGAAAGCAAAAAAAAAAAACGTCCAGGCTTCAGTAGATAGATATTGGGGTCTTTTACTCTTTGAATGATATTTTTCAGCCGTTATTAAAGTAAATGTACACTTCACCGCACTGCATTGTCAAAAAAACTTGTAACGAGACCTATTGCGTTTTGTTTTGATTTGGACTTAACATTAAACGATATAAGTGACTATTTTCTTTATGCATTTTTTTATATTTCATAGGTTTAAATAAACATGTAAAATTTACAGAAAAGAATTAATATGCAGTAGGAAAACTGATACGCTGTATGGTTTGTAATTTGTTATATAAAATGTATTTAAAAATTAGAAGTTTTATTCCATACATTAATTTCGCCTTTTTAACCTGACGATTATTTCTCCTTGTACTTATAATACTAATTTATATGCATATGTTTTAACAACAAAAATGCACTTGAATAAGTTTTTTTTATCATTATACTTGTCTTACGTTGTAACCCTTTCATGCACGATGAGTCTTAAAGACTTTGAAAAGTATAAAAAAATATTATGGGTCTTGTAAACCCCAAAAAAGGGTCAAAAAAATTTTTGGTTTTTAAGACCCAAAAAGTGGTCAAAATACATTTTGTTTAATTTAAAGTCTAAAAAAAAGAGTCTAAAAAATTTTTGGCCATTCACTAAACGCAAAAAAATCCTCAAAAACTATTTTGGGGTTTTATTGCCCTCAAAAAAAAAATAAAAGAGTATTTCAGATACTAAATGAACTAAAAAAAGGCAAAAAAATATTTTAAGTCTTTGAAGGCCACAAAAAGACATTCAAAAATTATTGAGGCTCTTCTACGCTCTGCAAAAATGACATCACACATTTTTTTACGATCCTAAAGGTCTAAACAAATGTCAAAAAGATTTTGGTTTATAGAAGACCAGAAAAGATGATCGAAAAATATATTAATCTCTAACTCTATGAGGTACAAAAACAAGATATCATGTCATTTAAAAAATTTGAAAAGGTACAATGATTCGTTAGTGCGTCAAAAAAAGCGAGTTACAAATTCGCGATATGGCGCCAAAATATTTTACCCGATTTATACTTTTATGCTGCAAAAAAAACTTTTAAAATTTGTTTTACGATATGTGATCCAGCATAGTAAAACCCCTTAATGACAAAAAATTACATACATGTGAGATTTTAAACTTGCCGCATTACAACAAAAGCAATATATGTGCGATTTTGTTATGCGAAAAAACAGAAACACATATATTTGTTTTTTTGATATTGAATTGTTATAAAACATACGTGCGATTTTTTTGCGATTTTGATTAACCAAAAAAAAAACACATATATGTGCTTTTTTTATGCCGGACACGCAAAAACACATATATGTGCAACTTTTTTTTGTCGGATTGTCGAGTAACACATATATGTGCATTTTACGAAGTACATATGTGCTTTTTAACACGTATATAAATATTTTGTGTATGCTTCTCTGTCGGAATGTAATAGAACTGCGATTTTTTTATTGCCGGAATGGCAAAAAAAGCATGTTTTTAAGTTTTTAGATGCGAAAAGTCGTAAAGATTTTTTGTGTCTTGTTTTTGCAGGATTGACATAAATTACATACGCAAGAAGATCTGTTATTAATTGTCGTAAAATCAATAAATATTTAAATAAATTAAATATAAATTAACACCTGGGCTAATACATACTCTCACACTGATGCTTAAAAAAATAATCAGTAAATTTTGTCGAGGTCAATAACAACATTTCACCATGATATTTACATTTTTATATTTTTGTTAATTTCATGCTTTCTTACACATAAAAAAAACAAAAAGAACAAAAACCATTTTTTAAAAGCTCATTTTTTTAAAGTATTTGCTAAATACAGTTTTAAATCGAAAATATGTTTTTTTTTACAAAATCAATAAATTCTATTAAATATAAATATAAATTGCCCTTCAGGCTACAACAAATATACAGTATAAGGTGAAATCACTGTTGTAAATTCAGCATCTGTACCTCGTAACGACGACACAAAAGCATTGCATTTTTTAAGCTTGATTCCCAAAAGCAAAATGGTCGTAAATTTAAAAACACATATTGACTTTGCTCTAGTTTATAGAAAAAAAAATTTTACATATACATAGGAGGGTTAAGTTTTTCTCTACAAAATCAATAAGTATCTAATAAATAAAGGATAAATTACCCTGCTGGTATTACTTCTTAACAAAAAAGATTAAATACAACAAATGTAAAAGAGCCAAAGGACCGCGTCAAAAAAAAAACTAAAGCTGTGACACATGATTCAGCTCCAAAAAAAAGTTTTTAGAAACTAAGAAAAACCTGTTAAAAGTGCTCCAATGCAGTTTAAATCAAAACTATACTACAGCATAGATTTGATTTAAGCTTTATGCAAACCCTATAAATTATCTTAGCAATAAATATTACTCACCCATCATTTATTACTCCTCAATACAAAATTATGTAAAAAATCAGCAAAAAAAAGCAAAAACCACATAAAACAAAAATTAAGCATTTAAACATATACCAATTTTTTTAATGCTTTATTCCTCGAAATATTTTTATGTAGGGTAGGAGACAACAAATAAACAAAAGCGTATACTGGTAAAATACACTGATAATAACTATAAAAATATGCCAAAACAAGTAAAAAACTAAAAACCTGTAAACTTAGGCAATTGCAGTGTTGTGCTTATCCTTAGTATTTACGATTAATTTTGCACCCTACCATCAGGCTAAACAATTGATTGACCGACATAAAACCTGTTAACAGTACATTTCATATACGTAAGAATATGTTAATTGCAAAACGACTTTTTTTCATGTTTTTAGATAGTCAAATACTTACCTTGTCATCGTTTTATTTACGCAACAAGAATTATCTTTTTTTTTTTGATAAGTGCGTAAAAATTGCTAAAATATACATTTTTTTCTATACTGTACCTGACATAATGTATTTTTGTATGACACCAACAATATTGCACTTTTAAATATTTTTTAAAAAGCAGCAAAACTTACATCATGAGTTTAGATGTCTTTACAATACTTAGGAATATAGATTTTAATAATATATTTTTTTAGTTATTTTTTTTATTTTTATTTTGTAGGCTTGGTGTCTAAATACTAACTTTATTTAATATTTAATATTTATATTTTATTACGTACGAATTTCGTTTTGGCAAGTACTTATAATTTGCTGTTATGTTAAAGGCGTGTCCGCATTTTTCATAACCGATACATTATACAAACATATATAAAAATACATATTTGTTTATTTTAATTTTATTATATGTAAGTTTGCTAATCACGGGCTAGTGTATATCTGATTTACATACATTTAACAGTTTACAAAAATTTAAACCATGCACGGGTTTTCACGCGTAAATACATTTCGTAAAAAAAACTTTTATGTAAAAAACCCGGTTTTTATCTTAAAAGTATATTTTGGTAAAAGTTCCTACGTATTTTTTGCATCTATTGTGTGCTAACAATGCAGTTTTTAGTTTTCTCGACAGCTCAATCTCTGATTTGCGTAATCTATTCTAAAATTCATTACATATATGTGTTAACGCAAACACGCCTTTAGTTTACGTATACATTGTTGTTTTATTGTTAATATTTATATTTATACTGACAAAAGGTGTAATAAGTAACTTTGCATAAAATTGCAACCGCGTTTTTTTTAGTAAAAAGAAAACGCGTAAACCTTTGCCAATTTAAATATAAACACCTATAAAACCCCTGTAAAATACAATACTTGTATTAATTAGTATTTAATATAGTTGTGATAAAAAAATTGCGCATTTTACACATAAACTAATACATACCTCATAAATAAAAAATAATTTTCTTCTTTTGAGTATTACTTCTAAATACATAATTCCTGAAAATATAATGTCAAAAGGCAATACCTTACGTTTAAAACAGCAGACAAGAATGTTTCCATTGCTTCTTTGCATGCTATATTCACCAACAAAAAAAAATGTATATGTTAATATAAATAAAATGTTTACATTTCTTATAATAAAAGAAGCAAAATATACGATTGAATCATGTTTTTACATTCTAAAGCTATAAATATTACTTCAAAATGCATTATGAATTTTTTCGTTGTTATAACACATAAACTACAACTGTTGGATATAATTCTGTGCATGGGCATAATAACGACGGCAAGAAACAACAAGAAACAATTGATTCTTGATGATGTTGTTATAATGCATTTAAAAAAGAAACCTGCACAATCCGGTTTTGACCGCCAGGATTAGACGGACTACATTTTTCAATCGCTTAACAGACCCGAAAAAATTTACAAGGTTATAAAACCGGTTCGGATGCAATAAATATGTTAAAAAGTTATTTTTAAGCCAAAAAAACCCTTATTTAATTTAATGATAATCTTATAAAATTTTGAGTTGTTTAACTAAAAGCAATCAATATGCAACTATTACCTTTTACGCCGATTTGCTTTTATATAAAAATGCAAAAACATTTTATATTTGACCATAAAATGTTTTTTTTATCGTTTACAACAAATGAAATGAACTATTTTTATGACGTTGGTAAAAAAAATATTAAGAACCCGGATAACAGCTCCAGCTCGTAAATATTGACCAAATTGGTTTGCAGGATTTAAATGAGCATAACCATGCAGCGAACGTAACATCACATTTTATAATAATAGCTTTTATTTAAAATTGACCCTGCATTTTAGATTGTGATATTATACATGAGCAGTATATTTTAAAACATAAAAAAATGACGTTAGCTGATATTTACCTGAAATAAAAAATCAAAATAAAATTGTTTCTCGAAAAAGTGAAAACCGGACCGAGCCGGTCCGGCGCGGTCAATAACCGAACCGTGCAGGTCTCTAATTTATAGACATAATTACATGTAACAATCGCTTTTTAAAAGTTATAACAAAAAAAAATAAAATTTTATGTATTTTTTGGTTACAAAAAAAAACATAAATTTTGTATTATTTTGCATCCTTATCGCTTACTATTAGTACTTTTGTTCTAGTTATACAGTATGAATTTTGTTTGGTGAATAAAGCATGCAAAAAAACAATGTAATAAATCTTATTTGTTGTTTTCTGCGTCGCAGCGTTCTTTTATACATTTACTATTGCAATTAAGTGCGGGTGTATGATGAATTCCTTTTATAAAAATTTTGCATATTGTAAAAATTGATATTTCTATTAATGTATAAAAACACAAACCTTGTATTTTGTTTTTTGTATTAACTACTTTTCTGGAGAACCTCATTTTCGGGATGTATCAATCCGTTCTTATATTTTAATTGTTGTAAAAAACGCATGCAAAAAAAAGCATGAGAAAGTATGATGCTTTAAATATGTTTTCACATTGTATTTGTGCTTTTTTACACTTATCTTATACAAGAACATGTGATTTTACATTATTCAAACAAGGTAAATTATATTCACTTTATGCGGATTAGTACTAGTTTTACGTAAAAACACATATTCTGCGATTGTCCTGTGTTATTATCAAATTTTCAAATGGAATTGAAATTGTTTTAAGGCAGTTTTCTTTGGTTTTTTAAATTTTATTTTGGGGAAGACAGCATGAAAATAAAAAAATTCCAAATAAATGCCGAAAAAAGCTGTTGAAAACGTTATGCGTTTTTACATCGTTTCATTACAACACTTTTTTTGCCTTTGGTAGTAATACCCAAAGGGAAATTTATATTTTATTTATGTGGTTATTTTTGTGATTTTACGTATAAAACAGAGTACCGACTCCCTTGTGAAGTATCATATGCCTATTTGAAAAAACATGGAGATTTTTTAGGGACGATTCAATGTGTTTTTTACATTTTTAATTATACATAAAACATAAAAAACATTGTCAAGCTATGATTATGTTGTTGACGTTGCCGTTATGGTTTTTTTTTTGCACTTTTTTCCATCATTATGTATTTAGGATAAATACCGGGAGGGTGTTGATTTTAAATTACCATAGACAATCTAAACGTTTTTTGTAATTAAAAAACAAAATACTATACTTTTTGCAGTATAATTTTACATATAGATGGGATTGAGCTTTTTGCAGACTTTTTATGTGTTCAATATGTTAAATTTCGATATGAAAAATACAAGGTAAAAATATTTTTTAATTTAATTGCTTTTTTATGTTGTTAACATTTTTTTTCTGCTCATTTTCAGTCACTTTTCTGTTCATTTTTATAGAAGTAATACCAAGAGGACAATTTAAATTTTATTTATAAAGATATTGTTAGTTTTTTGATAACTAAAATTATTCCACGTATATTTGCTAATGTATTTGCCACTTTTAGTATAGATGATGCATTTTTTGCAAGTTCTACTATTTTTATAAAAAGGAAGAACTATCACAATGCAACAAAAAACGAAAAAATATATAAAAAATGTTTTTGAGTGTGTTTAAATGCTTTTTAAGATATTTTTTTAAAATTAATGTTTATGAGTACTAACAGATAGTAATTCTTATTTTCTATAGGATTGATTTGTATTTTAGTATAAAAATATATTTTTCAACCTTATTGCTGTAGTATCTTAATCTAAAAAGAGATTTCATCTACCAGGATCAAGAATTCTTCAAATTAAAAAAAGTGAAATTTTGATTTCCCGGGATTTTAGGGCTTACTCCTATTATCGAGATTTAGTTGCTTTTAGGCATAGACTTAAAACAAAAGATTTACTGTATCTAAATATACTTAGAGTTCGTTTTTTGTATTGTTTTATCTTTGTGTGCTGTTTGTTTTTTAGTATGATCGCTAAAAATATAGTTTTAAAGATTTGACTTTAAAAAAAAATTACTTTATTCTTTTTAAAACTTGTGGAATATGCTGAACTTTTAGACAAGTGAAAAAATTGTTGTATACATCACAGTGGCTATAAATTATAAATAAGAACCAAAAAAATGAATATCAAGCAGTTGTATGCATAAAATTACACAAGTAGACACACGTTGCTATTTTTTCATATATTTTAGTATAACTTTTGCAACTTGTGTTAAGCCAATATTATTCAAAAATAATTAATTAGAACATTTTACTACTTTTATCTTGTAAATATAGTACACGTATGTATGTTTTTGCGCTTTGACAAAAAATTTTTTTATTGTTTTTTACTGCTTTATACGTGTTTGTTTTTGTTGCCTAAAGTACTTCGCATGATTACAAACATAGTATGAACTTATCTTGTAATATTATAAAAATTTTTTTAACAGAACATGATTAAAAACATTTTTAGCATTCTAGACGGTTTTTATAATGTCTTTAAGTAACACAGCTCTTATTAAACCATATGTGAAATAATTGAGACATTTTTTTAAAGATTAGGTACGCTAAGATTTTGTATTAAAACAAGTTTTTTTATGCTTAATTACTAAACTTCTATATAAAAAATACCGAGTTATTTGTATTTTATTTGTTT
>JAQFYM010002555.1:0-22979 GCA_034694785.1 Agrenia bidenticulata
TCGGCGTAATCACCTCAAATGTAGTTTACTTGCTTCTTGCATAAATTTTATGTCTCCTTTTTTAGAATGACATCAAAATACAATATAAATATTATGATTATTGTATAAAATTTTTATCTAATGGAATAGAACGACAACATAAAACACAATTTTACACAACCTTTTTCTATGCACACAACACTTTATATATGACACATATTTTGTCTACAAATGATAGTATTATAATCATTCATTTGAACATTTATGTTCGTTAAATCTACGATACTTACAATTACATTTTTACAACGATTCGAGTGAATGTATATGAATTGAATGTAGTGTTTGCACACTTAATAACCGGTAACTAACTAACCGGTTAAAAAACGGTTACTAACTTTGAATTTTTTCGAGGTAACCGTTACTTGCAGGTTGCGCATAAAATAAAAAATACTATCAAAAACCCAGTATTTGCTTGATTATTATATTGAACGTTTATTTTATTACATTTAAATTGATAAAATATGTTTTTACTAATTTTTTATATTCTTATCTATATTTATTCAGTGTAAGGTTAAAATCTATATAAATCAAAGACAGTTTGGTTTGTGAAAAGTGCAAAAAACTCAATAACTTTGAGAAAAAATAGAGTATAACTTAACCTGTACAGTTTTTTTTTTTTTTGCAATTTGGTGTCAATTACATTTTTGCATACTGCCAATCACAATATATGTTTAATTGTTAATTCATCGACTAATTTTATTATTAAGCAAATATTTTTTCTTTTGTTATTGCGAGGTAATAAAAAATAAATAGGCTATTGTTTATAGTTTGATTTTCTACTCGTTTGTCTCCTTTCTTATTTTTTAGTTAAAAAATATGTGCCTTAGATATTTCCATATATATTTCAAGAAGATAAATAAAAGGTTTATAACAAACAGTTTATTCAGGTGTGATCTTAAAATGTTAAAAAATATATCTGGCAATTATAGTAGAAAAAAAGCGAAGAGAGAAAACGTAATTTGCATGCATAACTATATAAAATGAGTGCTTCATTCCTTCAAAGCAAGATGCCATAATATACACGTTTTATATGGCTTTAGCTACCTAAACAAGGATTTTGTCATTTTCTAACGAATTTTTGCTAGTTATTATCCTTAAAATAAACATAAGAAAGAATAAAGCTGACAAAAAAAAGCAGAAAAAAGCATATGTCAACAGGCTAGGTTTCCTTTTTATGCTCGGGGTTTTTTAAAAGGTAGGTAACCACTAACTGGTTACCTAACCGCTCATAACGGTATGTACGCGATTTTTTTACATAATGATTGGTTACTAACATACACTTATTGCATGTCTATATACCATAATAAACAAATGACCAATGTTTTTTTTCGTTACGTTATTTTACAATTAGGCGAAGTTGTCACAATCTATGTAGCCTTCTTTTTTATTTGGTGTCTTTTCCTTTCTTGTATCATATTTAAAGAAGTAGCATAAGAAAACCTACTTTCAAGTAGCATTTTTTTTTGTTTTCAAAACAAAAATAAACAAAAAGTTTGATTTTTATAGTATACATTTCTAACAGCCTATTTTAGTATTTCCAAGCTTATTTCTTAACATTTTATACAAAATAATATACTATAAGATTTATTTAATGTACTGGATTTTTTTTGTAACAATGTCTATATATTAGTTGTTAAGTTTTTATAAGGCTGTTTTTAATATAATTTTTATGTTTAATATATATATTATGTAAATATTTATTATTTTTTATTCCTATTTGTCATTTCTATATATTTATTATTTTAAAAATTCAAATTATAGTCAAAATACCCATGGGTAATTTTTTTCTCCATGGGTCTCAAAAAGGAGAAAAATAACCATGGGTATTTTATCCATGGGTACATGAAAATAGAACACGATTTTTTTAACCATGGGTATTTTTGACCCTTAAATTGGGGCAAAAATGCCCATGGGTAAAATTTTGGAACATGCCCTAAAATGCAGACCTAACCCAATAAAAATATACTAATATCTAGAAAAAAATTTTACTCCTTTCAATTGCGACCGCACAAGATTTTTCAACAATACAAAAAAATTTATTTCAAACTTTTTTCCACTAAATGTTATTCTTATCGGGTGAAATTTAAATCCTTCATTTCTTATGATGAATTTGTATTTAAGTTGCATTTCACAAAAAAATTTTGTCGACATTACTTGCAATGTTGCATCTCTACGTTACCTTTAATAATCTAAATTTAAGTGTGAAAGATTTCCCATCTTCTTTATTTTTTCTCGCAGTAAATGTAAGGGGAGGATACCGTATATTATCTAAGGCTTGGCACTCATGGGTAGAGTAGACTTTTTGGATTAAAGCTACTTTATCCATTAAAAAGTATAGAATCTCTACTCTACTCATGTGTACTCATCGGCAATTTGTAAGATTTTTACACCTAAAAATAATCGGTAAATGACATTTTTGAATGATTTTTTACATTAAATACCTTTAAATGGAAATTAATATGCCAATATGGGTTTATCCCAGCGTTGCCATGCTTCCAATTTATTTAGAAAAGCGTTCATGCCAAAAATTACCAGTAGGAAATATTTATTTATACTATAAAAATCGTTATAAAAAGTAATTAGTCATGTTTTGTATATTTTTAAATGAAAAATCAATGATTTTCGCAGTTTAAATATCGATAAACCATACTTGCATTTAACTAAAAAAAAACACTTTTTAAAGAAGCTGTAATTTATATGCGTTTAAGCGCTGATAATGATGTTTTTTTCTGCTATATCGTTTCATAAATACTTCTGTTTCAAGATGTAAAATATTCGTAGAATGATTAGTCATAAAAACAAAAAAATCTAAAAAAAAACAATTAAATTTAACTTTCCATAAAATTTGATTATAGGTTTTTCATTAAATTGTTTACAGTTATACTTATAGCAAAGGTTACTATAAATATGTTATTTCGTAAGTGTAAGCTATTGAAGTCTGCCCAAATGAGGTTGCAATAACTGCACACAATTTTAAGATATGCATTACCGTTTATATCTTTTATTTCTATTATAACAATAGATATATTTTGCTTTCATCATCATAGTTATTTCTACAGATTCATATCCTCGACTGCTTGTCATGAAGGGACATCAAGAATTTTAAGAAAATTAGAAAAGTAAAAATCACTAGCTTTACAAAAAATCTCCAGTAAATTTTGCGGTAAAAAATCACCAGAAAAGTTTATTTTGGTTCCAAACTCCCCGTAATGCCGATGCTGGTATACACCAGGGCTTTTTAAAATTGATCAATTGATTAATTTTTTTTTCTTACACTTATTTTGATCAAAATTTGAAAAGTCTTGTTTGGCGTAAAATTATAATAGAACCCATTAAACGAGAGAACAAAATACTTGGGTTGCCGATTCTTAGTGATTATTGATGATATTTTCTTTCTTCCCATATTTTTCTTATCCAATTACATGTATTAATCTTGAAAACATACTTATTCTCCTTCTATGCTTGCTTTCAAAAATGGTTTGAAAAACGAATGAGAGACAGGAAAATTTATTACCGATTTAATTATAAGAAACCATATAAATATTGTGCGATTTTCTTGTCTTGATCATTTTATTACATTCTCGTTCAAAATTTCATTTAATTGTTCAATTTTGGGAAACCCTGTTAGATACTCTTATTTTAGTAGATTTTTAAGTACAAAATAAAAGGGTTCAGTAGAAAAATCTCCCAACCCAAAACCCCAAAAAAATGATAAAAGTACCAAAAACCCCGAAAAAATGAAAAAATATCAAAATACCCAAGATATTTAGCTAACATATATTTATCTTAAATAAAGCATAAAAAATGACTAAAATCCCCAAAAAATGATAAATTTTTAAATTTATATTCCAACTTCACAAAAAGAACTAAAATACTCACAAACCAATTAATAATCTTAAAAAAACATAAAGAATATAATTACTATAATTCTATGAAAAAAAATAAGAAAAAAATTCTCATTCTTTTTAGTTAAATCTTATGTACCCAATCACAAAAAAAAGAAAAAAAAGCAAATTTGATTATGCGAGAATTCGACATAAATGCAATAAAATGGTTATTTAAAGAAATATTGTTTCTATTGCATATTTTTATACATTTATACAATAAAAAAGGTATATCAATAGCCTTACGATTATTTTTTTTTGTAGAGTTTACGATAAATTTGAGGTTATGGTTATAATTGTCATGTTTGCGCTAATTTTAGACCATTTGTTTGATTTCTACTATTAGTGCTTATCAGTTTTGAGTATTATGATTTTGGGTGTTATGTGTTTGGTCTATTTGGTACATTTACTATATTTTTACTGTTTATGCGTATCATTTTTGGTGCTTTTGGTTTTGGGGATTTTGTTTTTCGAGATTATGGGACGCCACGAAATAAAATTATTATAGATAAAAGTACTTTAGAACAAAAGTCTAGATTAGGCATTCCATAAAATTTATCTATATATAAAGGGTTGCATACAGATAATTTTTATATATATATATAATAATTTTTTTAGATAAAATGACTGGAATAGAAAGTTGACACGATTAACTTATCCCAATTATTTTTCTTATTCATCGATGAAAGAGTAAAAAATATTTTTATAGACAGTTTGACTATCTATAAGATTTGTTCTATATACATCAATTTGTATAATGTTAAATTTATGGACATATTTTTTTTAATTTGATATAGATAAAGTTATATATAGATAAATTTTCTTTTAATGTAATAGTAATCAAAAAAAAAAAGCTTTTACATTCGCATGTACAATACAGTAGAAAAAACGCAATATACACATTATAAAGATTTTGTAATCTATTTTTATGCAATTTAACGTATAAGAATTGTCATCTTGTTTAAAGATGAAAAGAAGTATGGACATGCCTTTAAACTACATTTTTTCTAAAAACAACATTTTTATATTTTTTTTTACAATGCGTCACTCGAGAATAATATATTTTACTGGTGACGCTTTAAAAATTTTATACACAATTTTTAAAAAAATTTTTGAACAAAAAACATTATTGTACCGTGTTGTTATTATCGGAAGGGGCTCCATTATGGTATGCCAAAAAATGGAATAGGATTTTTTCCCCCATAATGGCCATTATGGTGCTCATATATTTACTACATAAAGGTCTAAAAATAAACATAATAATGAAATACATCCCTAATAATTCTTTTTGATATAAATATTCTTGCTCTTTGTCTAAATAAAAAGCACAAAATGACTTATTATTATGTTTTACTTTGCGCCCAGATATATAAAATTCTATATAGAATTTTTCGTAGACAAAGGTATATAATATACGACTTTAAATGTTTTCTAGTACTTTTTAATGTAGATTTATTTTTTAAAAAAGAGACAACTGTACGGATCTTATAAAAAAACAAGTATGGAATTAATATAACTAGAACCATTCATAAATTATATAAAATAACAATCTACAGTAGATTTACAGATAAGACACCACAAATAAAATACATTTACGTATAATCATATTTGTATTTTTATTATATCTAATCTATTATAAATTTAGAATATTAAAATTCATAATAATTTTTTTTAATATTATTTATACATATTATAAAGCAAAAAAATTTAAAAAATCATAGATTGGTTAACAAAAAAATTATAAAATAAACCAAACTGATATAAAAATATAAATATTATATAAACATGTTTAAGCATTTTTTTATATATTACATTATAAAAAACCTGATATGCTAGATTAAAGGATTGATTTTTCGAGAGAAATCTAATAAAAATTCATTTTTAAAATTCATTGCAACAATTTAACACCTTTTAATACCGATTTAAAATAATAAACATACGTGTGTCTTGCAATAGAGGCTTTTCAGCAAATTTTTTACGACAACACAGGGCGTTGATTATAAAGTGGCGTCTAAACCTAGGAAAAAAGGTGTAAGGCAAGAAATTATATAAAGTAAAAAATATTATTTTCTACATATAGATAACTTTTTTAAATAAAAGCATATGCGTAAGACTTTTCACAATAATGGCCATAAAAATATGGCCATATATAGGTATTTACAGGGCTTTTTTTTGTGGGGGGGTGAGCCCCTGATATTTTTAAAAAAATTTAAGAAAAGATGTTTAAAGTACTACACATTATGGTAATTAATATTGTATTTGCCTTATTCAGCTTCGATTTTGCACCAAAATTTAGCTAATATTTTACAAAATAAACACCAAATTTATAATAATTTTTTAAATGCAAAAGATGATAAAAAATTTACAAGATATAAAGTTTAAAAACAACAATGCTTTTAAAAAAGGTCTTATAGCTGCAGAAAAGCGAATTGTTGTATTTTACTGATTTTAACTAAGACATACCGGTCAGATCGAAGCAATGTTTCGGGTAGAAAAGAAACATACAAGAATTTTAGAAGTCGAACTGCATAATATATGTAGTACAAGTCTGTTTTTTCTTTTGGAACGTGACAACTAAAAGTCAGAAGACTAGTTTTTTTTTCAAAAAAAACCTGATATTCCATTTTTTTTATGTTTTTCCAAAGATGCAATAATATGCAACAAAAACATTTTAAACTACGCCATAGTACAGGTAATGTTTTATTTCAGGTAAAAGATGAATACTGGGTCTTTATTTTAAAGGTTAGGGACAGAACAGTTTTGCCTGTCGCGATTAGCTAAGAAAAATACACTACATTTAAAAAGTATATGTATATTTATATTAGTTTACTAAGTGTTTATGATTTATGGAAAAGTAGTTTGCATGGCTTTAAAATAGTTTGAATCATACCGAAAGTAGATTTACAGACACAAAAAACTTTTATTTGAAATTTTTTGGAGAAATTGATACCAAAGTAAATAGCCGTCAATAAATTATATGCAATAGATACTTTGCTGGCTAACAATAAAATATTATTGAAGAAATTTCTATTTTAACATCGCAAACGTTATTTTGTGTTTTATTAAAAGTCTTCAGAGCGAATGAATAATCTATTTTTTTTAATATAAAACGACTGCAAATTTCTATTATAACAAAATTATGACATGTTATTTCAAATAAAAAATTGATCAAGATAAAACACCTTTAAAAAAAATTTGTTTTGAGTTTTTTAACAGTAATTTGTCATCTTAGTTTATTTTTTATTTTAAAACCATTTTCTCTTCTTTATAAACCCATTTTTAACATATTAATCTTATCAAAATCTTTTATGTCTTAATAAAATGAAGCTAGCTTATAAAAAGTGTAGACAGAGCGATCTCATGGTCTTTTTTACGACTATGTATGCATACTCATATACGAAAAAAATGTAACGTTTTGATTACATTTTTTATTTATCAAATATTATAACGGATTGTATTGTAAATCTTGCTAAACACGGTAAATCTACATAAATCGGGATGCGTGCCGTATTTTACTCAATAAGAAAAAATTGCTTTTCAATTACAGGAAGTTTTTATGTTTGCAAAACAAGTTTAGGACTATAAAATACGTGCGATAATAGCATAAATATTTCATATTATAAAAAAAATAATTAAGGTTTTTTTTAAAATCATGTACATAGGGTTCACAATCAATGCGGCTTTTTATACTGGTTCTTTCGGATAAAATTTTATACTCCATCTAAAGGCCCTGGTCGTATTTTAGTACGAAAAACAAAATAGAGCACTTCTTGTTTAAAAAAAATATTTATGTACTTTAAGGCCATCCTATGCTTTTTTTACGCAAAAAAACCTGTATATTTCCTAAATGTATAGCACTCCCTAATTATAGGTAAAATAGCTGCAACTCGTACGGAGCATATTTTATTTTGCACTAGGTAAAATTACAATATACTTTTGTAGATACACAATAAAAAAAAACAGCATTGTACATGTCGCATATTGCACTCTTTTTACAAGAATACCCAAGTCCTTTTAGTAGCAAGGACAACTTGGGGTTTTTATCTATGCACGATAAAAAATGTTATTTATTTTGCCGTGAGGTTCATCATCAAAAAGCCATTTTTCGATCACATAAAAAAGTATATTTGCAGCAAGTACATAGATGTTTAATGGCAAGGAAATAAAGTAAAAAAAATGTAAAGCAGTTTTATTAATGTAATTTTGATATTATTTTTAGTTATTCTCTACTGCTAGAAAACTTACTATCAATATAAATTTTTTTGGTCCTTTCACATTTTTTTCTCTGTAGAGGCTTTTCAGTGTACACCAGCCCTAAATAAATCGGTACAGTGGAATTTCCGCTAGTGATTGGAACAAAAATTTTGAACGCAAAAAATATTCTTTATAGTGAATTTCTTTAGTAAAATTTCACCATAGAGAATTTTTATATATTTTACAAAAATACAAAAAAAAAATCCCTATAGAGAATTTATTATAGATTGGCTCATTATATCATAAAAAAACTTGTTATATGAAAAATTACAATAAAAATGTGATTTTTATTTACGAATATATAGCTAAAAAAGGCTTTAAAAACCATTTGAATGCTATAGTGAATTTTCCTAAAGTGAATTTTTCTATAGTAAAAATTTTCGAACATGATAAAAAAAAGAATAAAAAGGAAATTGCTATACTAAAAATTTTCTATAGTAAAATCTCTAAAGAGATAAAAATTCGCTATGACCTAAAAGTTGAATGATACACTAAAAAAAAAATCTATATGCGATCCTGCAACAAAAAAGTAAACTTTTTCATTCTAGCGCGAACTAGTGCTTTTTTTCGAAAATGCTTACGATTCAATATACAAAATTTTGATAAGTTTACAAATACAATACTCCGTATATTGACCAACAAAACGATTTACAAAGTATAAACAAACAGTTCTGTAATAAATTATTGTTTAAATTTAGTATGTATAACTCATATACCAAAACAGCAGCGTGTTTAAATTTATTTTCTTCTAGGTAAAGGGTATAAATGTGGATTTTTTTGTTCTAATTTTTTCTAAAAGTTTTAAAAAACATGCAATGTAGTTTTTTGTAACCACAAAAAAAAACTTATTTGGTTAAAATTACAAGATTGTTCTGTTTATGTTTTAGATATTAAAAAACCATATAAAACAACATCCTAACATATACAAATTACTAATCTGTGCTTAAAATATTAAGTAAACTAAAAAAATTTTTCTGAAAGAAAAATATGTTTATTTAATGCTTAATATGTTGTAAATTGATTGAAGAATATACAAAAATGCCTTTAAAATGTCTTTGGTAAAAAACACGTTTTAAGTGTCATATGTATGTCCTGATTTTTAGTAAAATAGTATAAAACATAAAAACTAAAATTTGATTGATTATTAAAGCGTGCCCCAAAAAATCTCATTAGTGATTTTCTATGATAAGATGCGCCCAAAAAAATCTCTATAGAGGGGTTCACCGGCATGAATTTTTTTTGTCCCAAAATGAAAAAATCTCTATAGAGAATTCCCGGCTAAAAATTCCCGTTAAGAGCTCTATGGGGAAAAAAAATCTATAAAATACTATTGGTACTACATTTAAATGAAAAAAATGTAATGTCATATTTTAAGAATATATCAAATTAAATTATAAAAAAATAATAGTGTATGTCCCAAAAAAATTACTATAGAAATTTTATTGGTATATAATCTCTATAGAGAGTTTTCAGGACACGCCTTTACACGCGGGCAGTTTAATTTATGGGATAAAAATAGATTAAACGAGTTTTCTAGTTTCATGATTACTATTACTGACCGACAATGAGTCGCTTGGTTACAAAACTTACTCATATTATACGCCATATTTAGCTAGTTATGTCACTATTTGCTGTCACATCCCCAGGAATATAGGGTAATAACCTGTCTATGGTGAAAAGATACGGTACACAATTTTATATAATTCACCCATATAACCAAGTTATAGAAAAAGAACTATTCAGTAGAAAAAAAAGAATGCGTTTAAAAATCAACGAAAGTTTTTTGACTGGATGAATTGTTTCGTATAACATTTCTGTATATTATTACTATTATTTGTTTTATTTTTTTTAATTTAAGTACATTTTTTCCTTTATATTTACCCTGATATTTAATTTTTAATCTTTGATTTTGAAGTTTAATTTTCAATTTATCGATGACTATAATAAGATTATAATTAAAAATGTCAAATATTTTAAATAAATTTAGTGATTCATTATTTCTTGACATTTTGTTTAATTTATCAGAAAAACACTCTTAAATATGAGAATAGTATATGCATTTATGAATACAGCATTATTAATTCTGTCGATTCCTTATTTTGCCAGGGCAATGTTCACACTATCTTTAAATAGAGCTGAAAACAGCCAGCCGGTAAATATTCAAGTACCAGGAAATAAAGCACTTAATTTCGGGGGTGGGTTTTTAAACAAGGGCAATATTTTTCAAACCACTGGCGTATTTAATATTGCAGGGGAATCTAATAAACCAAATATATCCACAATTGTAACACCAGAAACGATAGCAGAAGAAAGGAACAAAATTAAAAAGGCTGCAAATATAGTAAACAAAGAGTTTAAGAAGTTGAAAATAATTAAATTAGGAAATAGATCGTATTCTAAAGATGAAAATATAGTGCAAGACATTGAAAATAAAAATGGTAATACAGCATATCTATTAAGTGTAATTGATAAACTAAGGAATAACCGAATAGTTGAAGATATTTGCGCTTTATATATTGATATGTTTGCCGAATTTATAAAAAATCCTGAGAACTTTGACATGATGGATTTCTTATATGGTGTTCACAAGTCGAAGAATTTTAATTCAAACATAAAAACTTTTGAGGAGTATATTGCAAATTTACTATTGAATGAAAACTCGACGCTCTTGTTGTCTGAATTTTATAAGAAATTTACCACTATGATAGATAATGAATTACAAGAGAGATGCGTGGTTTTTGATGCAGTTCTCTACAATAAAAAAGTTTCACGTGAGCTAAGAAAAGAATTTAACAAGGCTTCAACATGTGATTTATTTTTATATGTATTGGTTTTTGTTAATGATATTTTCAAAAAAAACATATGTGAAATGAAATCAAATCCTAAAGATGAAACTGAAAGCTTATATAGCCATCTTTTTTACATACATCAAACTGAAGGAATTAATGACCAAGTACGTGTCTTCCATATGCCAATAGATTCAATAGATGCACCACCCGTAAAATATGAAAGGCGAACAGTTAGTTCACCATATGGATATTATTGGATAGAAGAAAGAAGTCCATTTGAAGATCCTGAAGGAGAGGCACAATACATTTTAGAAGATGATAGTCAAAATAATTCAGATGAAGAGGAAGTTATTGGATTAATGGGCAGAGAGCATAATATAAATGATGGAGGTGATCAAGATATGCTAGCTAAAATATTGAAAGAGATGAGCCAACTTTCTAACAGAACAGAAAAAAATAAGAATTTCAGAGGTATAGGAAAGCAATCAAGTGTAATAGGAATAGAAGATGGTAGCCAAGATCCAATTTTAAAAGAATGCCAGAACCTATTAGCCCATTACCAGTTGCTCAGCCAGTTAACAAAAAAAACTTCGAAAGACAAGAGGCTATTATTGAAAGAATGTCAGATCCTATAAATGAAATTATTCCAGAACCCATGAGCCCATTACCAGTTGCCCAGCCAGTTAACTTTAATAACGTGGGAAGTCAAGTGCCTATTATTGAAAGGATTGAAGAGCCCGAACGCCAGTTGGTTGAAGCTGACCCCCAAGTCATAAATAAAAAAGAAAACCGGGAGACAATTATAACTATAGAGAGTAGTCCGGATCAAGAAAATACTATTGAAGAAAATGAAAATAGTAATATAAATGAAGATGAAAGCGAAAACATGAAAAATCTAAAAGGAGAACACAGACGATCTTTGAAGAGAATAGAAATGACACATCTCCAACAATGGAAAAATCAAGAAGAAAAGGAAGAAAGAGAAATACAAGAGAATAAGAATCTAAGCATTGAAGAGCGAAGTGAAAAGATGAAGAAGCTACAAGAATCACATTTCCAAGAAAGAAAATATTTAGAAACGATGCAGAGGAATGTGGAAGAGAATTTACAAAGATATCATAGCCAAGAAATTGAAGAGCTTAAAAGTGAAGAAATGATTCAAAAAGCAAGCAACGCAGGACAGCCAATAGAAATTCCACGGGAAAAGCTGATTAATTTGGATGTTATAATTTCAGATCGAGCAGTGTAAAATATTCGAAAAATATAATTAGTAGTGTTCAACATCTATGGAATGTCACTAACAAAATTATCTGTAAATAAATAGTAATCAAGAATTTTTTTATGTGCTTTATGAAGCATAAGACGTAATTTTTCAAAAAACAAAACAAATTACTTGCTGGTGACAGTTTTTAATTATAATAAACAATTCAAAATATTTTCGTGTTTTTTTATAGTGTGTTTAATCGCTTTTTTAAATAATTTTTTAGGTGAAAAGAAAGTTCGTTTTAATATGCAAATATGTATACTCATTTTGTTTAAATTGTAAATTAAAACCGGCAGAATGCAATTTTATTAAACTATATAGCAAAAATATCTATAGTTTTTACTGATAGCTGAAAAATAAACATTTTTGTACTGAAAAATGCCTATTTCATACAGAAACAATAATAGCTAAAAGAATGGTATCTTTTGTGCAAATTTTAAATTAAAAAAACATAATAATTATTAGTGGTGTAGCCATAATTTATTTTAGGATGACGAAAAAAAAATACAGCTCAAACTAAAAAAAAAAAAAATTTCTATTTTTGAAAAAAAATTTAAAAATTTATCAAAATACAAATTTCTTGAAAATATTTTTTTCGAGTATTTTGCTGCCCAAAAAAAGTACCCCCTTAAATTCAGGCTACATTTTTTTTTCTAGGGGGACGGGGCAAAGCCCCCCTGCCCCCCCCCCCCGTAGCTACACCACTGATAATTATGTATTTGACGTATCCCATGCAGTTTTTTTACATATTAAAATGAAGTTATACAATCTCAAATCAGATAAAATGAAAAAAATACCGATTAAGTTATAAATGCAAAAAGAAATATTTAAATACAACGAAACTTTATATGTGCTTTTTTTAGGGGTGTAAATTTATGGAAAATATAAGTAAATTTCTAACTGGAAAATTATCCGTAAAAATGTCATTTAAACGAAACTTTAGTTAACTACGAATATTGAAGATTAATCGCAGGGAATTAAACAAAAAACCCAAATAAAAACTTCATCCATTTCACTTGTAGCCCCAATATATTTTTACTTTACATAAAAATTTATCAAAATATTTTCTCCATTAAATGTTTTTCTAATCAATTGAATATAAGAATTCTTGCATTTTTGTAGATATTTTTGGTTGTAGCTATATTTTTGCAAAAAGAACTCGTCTGACATAACTTTCAATATGCCACTATACTTGCTTTACTTTAATTATCTCAAATTTGGACAAAAAAATTTCCCATTTTGCTTTATTTTACGTATATAATTTATAGTGTTGAATTATGGTGCGCATGTAACCATTTTGTAAAGAATTAATTACTTTAATACCCTTTTTAGCGGGTTTGCTTGTGGTGAGGGGTTACCTGGTTACCGGTTTATTAGATACAAAAAAAATCTGCATTCCATAAATTATAAAATGTTATGAATTTATTGTTTGGAATTTCAAAGTTCATACGCTGGTATTTACTGTCATATTGATGTTCTACTTATGTAATGTTAATATTGTTGTTTTAATACAGGTTTTGGCAAACATTAGATAATCTTTCTGTGTATTTTGCATATGTAAACCTTTAAAATACATTTTAGGTAAGATTGCAGTGACAAAAATGTCGGGTATCATATACATGTGTAACTCGTCGTTTTTTAATCATATTTTTTTGTGTCAAATTAAACCTTTTTTTTAAATACATGCTATTAGTAAGTTTTTTTTACGTATATTGATGACCAAGTTAAGCGTTATATGTGCTTATGTTTCAACGAAAAGCTTTTTTACTTGTAATTTCATTCTGTAAACAGAGATCTATTAAAGAAAGTTAGAAATTTTTTTTTTATACTTTCAAATAACTATTCGCAAATTATACACAAAAAAGAACATATTTACAATTAAAAAAGATTTTTTGCATCTAAAAAACCATACCTTTTATATAAAAAACCTTTTCTACGTATAATTCTTTTAACTAGACCTTTTTTCTGCTATTAATATGTTCCATTTGATTTCATGTGATTGTCGTTTATGTTTATAGTGAAAAAATATATTTTGAAATATATCCCTATTAAAACGTAGTAATGTACAAAAAACGCATTGAAAACAAAACAAAATTGAATCTTGGCATTAGCAGATTTTTTTTTATACATATCCACATTTTGATAAATCAAAAAAAAAACCTTGTATTTTGCAATCTGAATGATTTTGCTACTACCGGTTTGCAAATTTCAAATAGCATAATTTATGTTTTTAACGGTAAAAAAAAACATAAAAGTTTTTTTTCGACCCTAGTTTAGGTAATGAGTATTCTTTTGTCTTAAAATAATCCATTATAAATTAGGCGAAAAACCCTATAAACTAGAAAGATTTTTTTTAATTGCATAAGTCTGCATTTTTTGTTATATAGGCAATTTTAGGGGAATTGAATTGTGTATAGTTAGTTTTTAAATAAAGCATTGAAAAATTATATGGCATAATGACTTATATAGGGTTTTCCTGTTTTTTTATAATGAAAAAGTATAAATTCAAGTAAGCTAAAAAAACAGAAGAATAACATATTATGCCTGAATTTAGGTGCCCCATCTAGTTTTGGGCATTCTTCTAGCTAAAAGCGCTTGTAAAAATACAGATAAATGTATAAAATTAGACAATAAAATGTATTTTTTTTTGTATTTTTAGTGCTTATAGCTGTCAAAAATATTATAAAATGTGGTAGTTTTTATACCAAAAAAAGTAAGTTATATTAAATTTGCATATAAATCAGCTATTTTAAAACAAAAAGGCTGCAAAGTTACATTAATAAGTTTTTTACGTGATTTCATTTAATATTGCTACAGAAAAGTTTATAATAAAAGCAGTTCTATAACATTTCTTAGGCTCAAATATCAATTCAAAAATGAATTGTGTTTTTAGGATCTTTTCTTAAAACATGTATGGATTTTTTTTTTGATTATCGTAGTATTATTGCCTTTTTTATTTTTTTTTGTTAGTATTAAACATTGTAAAAATAGTTAACCAATATATTGCCCAGATTATTTTATGTTTTATTGTCAAGTTTTTTTAGGTATATATTTCTGTCTCCAAGCATACGAAGTAACCTTACCTTATATGAGGGGACCCAAAAGTATAACCGGGCTTTATCTGGGGGATAATAATCATATTATAGATATAAAATATTGAAAAATATATGAAAGACAAATATCAACAAAATTTTTATTTTTTTTTTGCAATAAAGTGAGCTTATTAAAAATATTTTGAGTCGTTGTTTTTCGTTTGACCTTTTTGCTTTTGTTATGTAAAAATTATTTTATGATAAATATTTATATTTTTAGTATTAGTTAATACATATCTAAAATCTACAAAATTTGGTAACCTGAAAAAATTTTAAAATTTGGCAACAATAAATAGAATTATAATAGTTTTTGCGGACTTACAGTCATAGTCTTCATCCGGAAAAAATAATGGTATTTCTTCAACTTTTTATTTATATAATATAGACAATCCATTCAGGACCCATAAAAGACAATCATTACGCTTTTTACTTTACAATATGTATAATTTTTATTGTTTTACATAATTTAACATCAAAACGTTGTTTTTGGGGACTGGTGACTATTGATCAGTGACGTTTTTTAACTGGTTGTAAAGGAAATTAGTTGTTACGATAGTATGAAGAAGTTTCGGGTAGAAAATGTTATAGAAAACTTTCTTTCATAAGATTTATTTTATATTCTTGTGTGCAATCATTTTTAGATTCAGTTTTAAAACGAGCCTCTATATCTTCTGGTAAATTTCAATTAGTCAAATCACTCTTAATGCATGATTTAATGCCATATAGGTGTCTTTATTTTAGTTTTAGGTTTCATATGTGTAGATTTTATATAAAAATTTAATTAATTCGTTGTTTTTAGCGGTAAATAGTTTTCTATTTTGTGTATTTATTATTTCGCCTTTCACAGGGTTTTTCAACGCTATTAATAAAAAATGATACAATAAAAGAAACATGTAAAAAGTTTTCTTTGTGGCTAAGAAACAGAACGACCCAGTTTTTATTATGACCCGAACCGAAACTAAGGTTCGTTTGTGCACCCTAAACAGGCCAAAAAATATTAATAAGGCTTTTTTGTTTATTTTTTCTATTGTTTATTTAGACTTTTGTTGATTGTAGTTTGACTCTTCTCATTTATATAGAAAGCAATAAAAAATTCTTCAAGATTTTATTTATTTGAAGTTATTTTTAGATAAGTCGGATCTTCTAACTGATTAAATATCATAATTTTGACAAAAAAAGGTTTTACTAAAATCTTTTAAAAAATTTTACAGGAACGCATGCGCTGGTGTATACTTAATTGAAATTCTGTTGTTTATTGTTAAATACAATATAATAGGGTTTTTTTGTTCAAAAGAACAACTCTAACTGTTAAACTTTATTTTGTGTATGTATGACTGTATTAAATTTTCATATAACAATATCGCCCAGATTTTTTTTTAAATCAGTAATTAAAATTTTTCTTAAGTAGAATTGTTAATCCTTGGCTTCGATTATTCTATAAGTATACAATTTTAGAGGCCATATAAAGTCCACGCTTTAAATTTGTATCAAATTGGGTTAAAAAGGAAACATGCGGTTAAACCTTGTACATTATTTATTTTCATGTTTTATTTCTTTTTGTTATTTCGACTTTAATTATCATATAAATAAAGTCGTGGAAAGAATGTGATATGATAAAAGATTTTAAAACCATTATTGAATGTGGAAAAAAGGATATATAGAAGTACAATGTAAATAAAATATACAAAAATTTGTTCGTTTTACCAAAAAACCAAAAGTTTCACGGCGTCAACCAAAAAAAGTTGTTGCATAACTTTATAAATATTTTTTGACATTGTTTTGATTTTGTTTTTATACCTTTGTAAGCTATAAAAAACAAAATTTTACAAAGTAAAAAGATAGATTTTACAGTGTTAGGTACAATAATATTTTTTTTGTTCTTAGCAGTTTTAATATGCAATGTTTTTTTTTTTTTGGTTTGTAGCATAAATGTTTTCTTAAAAATTAAACTGTTTTATCTGCTCGTAGTATACTCTATAAAATGGTTACGAATTTGACATAGGAAAAAAAGTAAAGGCAAATTTTTTGTTTTCTGTAATATAATCACGTTAACAAAATATAAAAATACATTTTATCAATAGGGCTTTAAAACGAGTTTTTTAAACTCACTAGGCAAATACTCGAAGGATTCTTACGTTACTCTGTTATTAAATTCTTATGAACGTGAAAACTTCCTGAATTTTAATTACGAACAAAACTTTAATTTAAGACACTAGTATTAGTTAAAAATACATTATAAAAATAATGTAACTTTCAGAACAAAGCAAACTCTAAATATTTAAGAAAAAATCTTAATAAATAAGAAAAAATCTACTAAAAAAAGTTATATGATGTAAAAAAATTACTTTTCCACGGCAAATACACAGAAAATACGGGTATATAAATACAGAATTTTAGTGGAAAATACAGGAATTATTTTGTTAGTCTTAAAGCGTTGTTTTACGAATTTCGTGTAGTTTTTTAGAAGTCTGTATCTTATCACAAGAAAACAGTTTTTACATATCATATGTGGATTGTTAAATATATAATTTAAAATAAATTTAAAAATAAATTATGTCATTTTTTTTTATAAAAATTGTTTTTTTTTTTTAATATAACAATAAATCGATATAACATCATTATAAAAAAGTATTAAAGCTTTTGATTAGTTTTTTGTAGATTCCATAACATACAAAAAACAAACAAATGATAAAATATGCAAAGAAAGTTGGTCATATGCTGTTATACACAGAAAAAAGTTAAATATACCATTTTGAAGGTGATTTATATAACTTCTGTAACATTAAATTAGATTATTTGTGTTTGAAAATGACAAGTTTCGCTTGTATTCTGATTTTTTGTTACACCAGAAAAAGCATTTAATAATTATTCTCATTTTTTGTTTTTAATAGTTTAAACCTATTTAAAAAAACTTATATTTGTCTAACACTACCTACTGAAAAAAATATTTGCCTTGATTTTTACCGTGATCTTTCATTGCTCTTCTAAATTTTCTTTTACTCAAATATCTTTTCTAAAACTTATGTTTATGTTTGTTTATATTCGCGTTTTTTTGGACTTGTTGTTTACAAATGTTAATATTTTGCACTTTCTGTGCGTACAGTGTTATATATCCTTGGTTTTTTTTTCAGAAACAACAACATAATACATTTATAATTCAATTTTTTTTGTTGCATTTTTCGTAAAAAAGTAGTAAATTAGTTAGTAAACCATTATTATATAATACGGCATAACTCTTTTTAACAAGTTTTAAAGCAAAAAAACTCGACACTAAATAATCGAGTATTAGCCAATACATGAAAATAAAAATATAAAATACTTAATCGCGAGTTTTGTCAAAAACTAAGACATTTACAAGCCCTTATAGAAAAAAAAACTATACTGAAAGTTTATACTATTTTGTTGTAAAAAGTAGGAATACTACCGCATTCATTTTTGAAAACAAATTTTTTTAAAATCCTTATTATAAAATAAAAAACAAGTTTTTCGCACTTAAATACAATATTAAAAGGTGGTATGCAAGAAATAAGTTTCTATTATGTTTTTGCCCGAATAATTCCATTTTAAAATAAAGAAATTTACAATAATGGCATGAGGTTCAGTTGACTATAAAATACTTATAATAAAATGCTTTTAGTAACAATCATTAAAGCGAAAACCTTATTATATATTTCATCATTATGTTCAATGATTACGATTTTATGTATGCTTTAATATGAAAAAAAATGTTTATGACATTTTATATCTAAAAAAACTTTATACTTATACAATATTTATGAATAGAGTTTTTTAAAATAATGATATTCTTGTTGGTGTGTTTACTCCATGCAAAAACAGTTATACTTATATTAAATTAATATTTTCTAGAGATAAAAGCGATTGAGAGTTTTAATGGTTACATTTTAATTTTTTTGATTTTGTCGTCATTTGTAGAAATCACACTTAATTGAACCGTTTTCAGGTTTTAATTGCAATTATTTATTTTTTGATTAATTTAAGTTTCTGAAATTATACTGAAATTATTCTAAGCATATAAATGTGCCTATTTTTTTACTTGGATATGTATATGCAGAAAGTGATAAGTAAATAAATATACTCTTGTTTATAATATTAAAAAATAAAAGCGTATATAAAACATGTAGTTATGAATTTTTTTCTACGAAAGGAAAGGAATGCGCACATTAAAACTCGAAAAGAAAAAAGCGAAAATATATATTAGTGTAATTTTAGAATAAAAAAAAAGAGTATATTAAAAATATATACAATAAAAAAAAGACTTTAGTTCTTTTTTTCTTTTGTTTTTATTCTTAAGTACGCAAGCAAGTGAGGTGTATGATATATTACTCAACAAGATTCATATGATGATGTCGTTATTCCGGTCTTTCTATCTGCAGCAGACAATTTGTAGACAAAAAATGCAAACGCATGTATATACCAAAACACACTTATCTTTGTAAATCGCATATGCTTGGCCATTGCCGAGTTTATTATTTAGCTTAAACCTTAAAATATATTACTATAATTTTCACTTTTTTTTAAAAATCTTTAGCAACGAATGATAAATGAAATAAATGAAATGCTTTTAAAAACAATTTTCTTCGTTTATCTTGTAGTCAATGCCATGTTAAAGCATACATGACAATTTAAGATTAAATTTTTTTCTTGTTTTTTTATAAGTGTTTCTTGCTATTTTTATATATTTCTATAGTAGTAATGTCTTATAAAACAAGGTTACACTGTTTATTATGTTTAGCTAGCATTCTTATTTAATCAAATCTTACGTTGCGCGCACTTCGTACAAAGAAACATTAGTTTTTAGGTTTTATAATAATAATAAAGTGTAGCTGATGGAAAGAACCTAGATAGAAAGAAAATTTTTAGAGGTTTTTTTTAAAAGTTAAAATATTTAAATCAAAAAGAGCTGCATTGAAGTGACAAATGAATGGAAAATTGCATTGAAAGTACAAACAATTGTTATAAGTAAAAGAGAAGATGCGAGTTTTTCCAAAAAAAGTGTTCTGTAACATAAAAAGAATATTTATTTGTATATTTTTGTTGCATATTACTTTTAAAAAATAATTTTTTTAGTCATGTGTTTATTTGTTTTGACTTAAGCAAAAAATCAGATAAAAAACATCTTGTTTAGTATCTAAAATGTAGGCTATTATTTTATTAAAAATATAAAAAAGCCGGTTATGTACATTCATTTAAGTCTTAAAGTAAATAGCTTAAAATATTCTGGCTAGAAAATCAGTACTGAACAATTTTTTCAGTATACAAAAAT
The DNA here is from genome assembly GCA_034694785.1 of Agrenia bidenticulata. Classification (NCBI taxonomy): domain Eukaryota; kingdom Metazoa; phylum Arthropoda; class Collembola; order Entomobryomorpha; family Isotomidae; genus Agrenia; species Agrenia bidenticulata. Next base: position 20,607 of record JAQFYM010002555.1, read on the forward strand.
TGTAGCACCTAAAATACGGATTTCCATAAGAAATCTTTTGAGATATTCATAGATGTTAAGTTTGCTTAAAACATGAATAAGTGTGCTTTTTATTACAACAAAACCCTGCCTGCATGATGTTGTTCAAATTAAAAAAAAAAGAATTGTTTTAGGAATTGGTATATAAACAATAAATATTCTTGTACAGAATTGACTGCAAATGCAATATATATTTTTTTGAATGCTATTACCTACAAAAAAAATTTTTTAAAGTAAAATTCTTTTGCAGAATAACAATAAAAATATTTTCTGAAAAGTACAAAAAACCAATATTTTAAGTGCACGTATCATCGACGACTACTCGTTTTAGAAGTTACTTCATACCTGGTTAATAGTTTTTATTTTGTTAAGACTGGTTGTTTTTTATATTTAAAAGTATATCGTAATTGTCATTTTGAACACGTCTTGCACAACAAAAATTACATACTTTTTTGACTTAACAAGAATTTGACCCCCACCGCAACCGGGCGCTATTGCTTAAGACGCAGTCTAGTTGCACTTTAGATTATCTTATCATATTTTTTTTTCAGCATAAAGAACAAGTTAAAAATGTACCAATATACAGTATAAATCAGTATACGATGCGTGAGCGTTTGCTGTTTGCTTGCATTAGATGACTCACTATGCCGGATATTTTTTTATTGTATGCATTTATACTCAGCGCACTATTACACATCACAAAATGCTACAAAACTCAAAAAAAAATTGCAGGTACTTAACTACTCTTACTTAAATCCTATTCAAACCAATTTGTAATTTTCGTTTTATAAAATAGTTTTATCATACTTTTACTTGTTTACTTAAAAAGTATAATTAGTTAAGTTATATATGCCAAAGATATAACGCAAATTCATTCGGTAAATAATAATTTTTTTGCAATTTTGTTTTTTTTAGCAAGATGCTAGATATATAGGCATAAAAGAAAAAAATATACTTTTGCATTTTGATCTGAAGAGCTATCATTATATTTATATGTTCTGTGTAATTGAAAATATTATTACCCGTGATTTTGTATGCACAAACTTTCCACGACATATAAACGTACTATAAGTTTTTTTCTTGTCTTCCAAAGTTGAATTATATTTTATTAATGGGGTGTATTTGGGTTTTATTGTTGGAATTCTATTTGTTCTCCATGCAAATCTTTATTTAACAAAAGAGTAAGCATAGAAATTAAATATAAGTGACTTTCGTTTTTCTATAGTTTTTGCTTTTTTACGATAATTTTCTTTGTCATTTACTTACAAAAAAAAATATGTAAGAATTCTACATTTGTGGTACAATAGCGATTTCTAAGCAATAAAAAGCTAAATTTACTATAGGATACTTCTTCACGAATAAATTACTGTAGACAAAAGTGTCTAAAACAAAAAAAAAAAAACAAAAAAACAGATAAACATCTATATTTGCTAGCCAAATACACGCTTAAGTGTATATATTACACCTGTAATCTGTTTTAAAAGTAAAGACACCAACAGGATATCTGATACATTTGAACACATGATGCATCGTATTTTTTTTATGTCGAAGAGTTTTTTTTTTTTTTTGCGCAACAGTTTAATATTTGTATTATGCTACTTTATTTTATCGAAAACTGGTTTTGCACTAATAAAATAGTAATAAAAAATTTACGAAACAAAGACTTCAAAAAATTTGCTAGGACTTTTGAGTATCTTTTATAAAAAATACTCCTTTTTACAGAAAGGTTCTAAGTCAGAGCTTTCCCAAAGGGGCCTTAACCGACATCTATATATTTTTTTAGTTAAAAAGCAAGAAACTAAACATTAGATAAAAATACTAATCTAAATTATTTGTGTACATAACAATTTTTGTTTTTATGCTAAACTCCAATTATACGCAACTAAATCATTCTAAACTATAATTTTATCCGTCTAAATAAAGACTTGTTCAAAGTACTTAAACGGTGTTTTCAAGCGTTGTTTTACTTCAAAAAGACATATTCATATGTAAAACCTATATTTGCAATATATGTCTTCTTTATGTTTCTATACAAAATCAGGTCAGTTCAGTCCCGTTTCGTTGCTTTTTGTAATTATATTAAATCAAAGAGACGTAAAACCAAAAATATACAAATAATTGTGATAATAAAATAATACCTAAAATAAAATAATTCAAAATATTAATAAAAAAAATCTTTTTATCTAATACTCAGGCCTCTTAAAATTGGGAATTTTTACTAAATTCCCAATTTTACCCAAATTAGAAAAAAAGAGGCCTTTTAAAACCCCAGTTTTGAGAATTTTGGGAAGTTTTACCCCTTCTCACAAGAACAATATAATAAAAAGCAAATTTATCGATTCGTGAATTTGTTTT
>JAQFYM010002556.1:0-22965 GCA_034694785.1 Agrenia bidenticulata
CCCCCCCCCCCGGCTACGCCACTGTAAGATGGGTTAGCCCCCTCTCCCCGCAAAAAAAAATTGGCTTGAATTAAGGGGTAACGATATTTTATAGATATTTCTGACTTACATTTATTTAATTTTTGTTATATTTATTAACGAAATATTTTTTTACTGTTTTAGTTTTAAAAAATATGTTTGATTCTTAATTTTTCTGTAAAAAAGTATGACTAATGACAGTAAATGTTAACTCACCCAATAAACATAAGCTGAGCTTGTATTTTGTTGACTTGATGTAAATCATACATTAGAAATACATGAGCCTTTTTTTTTGATATGCTGAACCTTTTTTTTTGATAAAAAACGTGTATTTAGTAAGTCTTTGTTTGATAGGTATAGGAAATTTAAACATCATAAAATACATTTTTATATATAGAACTACATGATAAATAGTGTATTTTCTAATAAATAAAGTCACATTAGAAATATAGAAAAACGCTGTGCTGTTAAGTTTACTTCACACCTGTAGTGCAACACCATATGCGTTTTTAATCATTTGTCATACACTGGTACTACATTAAGGTATTTTGTGGTTGTTAAAAGCACAAATTTTTTGCTTTAAAAGATAAAGGATATTTAAAGAATAATTGAGTTTTAATAGTTAAAATAAGTTGCAAAAATTACTTCGTACTACATTGTTGTAGAAATGAACTTTTTTTTTAGTTTGCATAACGCAAATAAAACGACAAAACAAAGACTAGCTCTATTGCTGTCAATATGTTTAGCTTCTTTACTGTAAAGATTTGTATTTAAAGGTGTAACCTATAAATCGAGGCTTTTTTTTAGAGTCGAGTATATTTTCAAACGTAAAATGCAAAAAAACAGTAAAAACATGCAATTTACGGTTTTATTTTTTTCTTATGTACACGAATTTTAAAAAATCGCACGAAGATTTTTAATGAACTCTTTTTCTAATGCTATTTACTTTTATATCTATTCTTTTTTTGCTGTAACAGCAATAAACACATTACAGCAGGTACATATTATCTTCTTGCAATTATCAGTCATGATAATTCTTGTTTACTTTTATTACGCCAGCAAATACGTTTTTACTGAAAAAATCGGTTTGAAAAAGACAACAGCTTATTGCGTATATGTGGCAAGAGTGTGTATAACTAGATTTTACTACATAAAATATGATATCACAGTTACGTTAATTTTTTTCATAATCATTTTTTAGAGTGGAAAGTTTAATACAAAACGCACTGATAATTGAAAAACAAAAACAAAAAAACAAAAAACCAAAAATAAATGACATGTTTCATACAACATAAAAAAATAAAAAGCGCATCTATATACAAAAATTTATTACCTACAAAAAAAACTTGGGAAATATTAAATAGCTTGGTTTTTGTGCTTCAAATTAGTACTTGCGTGCATCAAGTCGTTGTTATAAAACGAACCTTGTTTTTGTCTAGTTTTTTTATGGAACTTAACATTTTGTGAATGCTTTGTTTCATTAAACCATAATCCTTTCTTTTACAAAAAACTTTACATACGTATTTAACATGGTGCTTTTTAGCCAACATAAAAATACATGAACAGAAATAAACATGTAATAACGGTCTACAAGGACACCTAAAACAGATCATGATTCATGTATACAATAAAAAAGCAGAACGGGTAAACCAAACTAAACCAGCAACAGTAAAAAGGCCCAAAAAAGTGCGGACAAATAAAATTGTTAACACATACATGAAAAATCTGTAATAAAACAAAAGAACTTTATGTCGAGTCATACAAAGCTAAAAAAAAGCAGTGCGGGCATTTCCATCTATTTTTGGTGCAGTGAAAATAGCTGATGGTAAGCACAAGCATTAAAATTTATAGTGTTGTCTGCGGGTAAGCAAAGACTATGCCGATATCTTACAAAAGCAATTAACAAGTTGCGCATGCATATAACGAAACAACTGTTATGTGTAAAACATACTGTTTAAAAGCAAGTAACTAAATGTTTGCAAGTGAGGTTCTTTCAAAAAAATACAAAAATGTTTTTACTCAATTACAAAAAATTTGTAGAATAGGATTAAATCCTTACCCTTTTTTTGTACTTAGAAAGCGTTACCGTTTGCAAAACAACTACTTTTTTTTTGTTTTGTTTTTTTTTTTTCTTTGTTCTTATTTTTGTCGTTCTTCGTGTATTCTATATCAATTTAAAGGCGACACGTTATCGTTACTACTAATCTGTTTGCCGTGTATTGTACAAACGAAGCAAAAAAAATCATTACAAAAAAAAGGTATAAAAACTACTATCGATCAGGGTTGTTTTCCCTTTTAACGTTTTTCTGTATGACATATTTTTTTCTGTATAAAAAAGCATTTTATATAATAAAATCTAGTAAATCCAATATATAAAAAAAGCCCTTGTATTAACAAAAATACAAGATATATTGAACACTTTATATGTATATGGTTAACGGTCTTTATCGTTTACTAGTTGGGTTGGAAGGTTTTAAAAATATTGGCTGTATTGCAAGCATTAATTGTGTATTTTTCTTTTTTTTTTAATAGGATGGTTATATAAGATATCCATACAGTTATATTGTAAGACAGCGTAAATCTATTGAAATGAATGTAAGGTCAACCAATCAAAAGCGGAGTTTTTCCGTAATATAATACTTTTTGCAAAAAAGAAAATAAATACGCAAAAAAAGTTATTGTTATTGTTTTACTTTCTTTTTTAGCGCAGAGTCATTTTGAACCCGAATAAATAAAAAACAAAGGTATTTTATATTATCTTAGTAGGCAAAATGAATATTCGTGCAGCCGATTAACAACCGATTTCAAAACTTTTTTGTATATTTCTATTATATTCTTTGCATACGAACCATAAGTAAAACACTAGTAAAATAGAACCATTATAAACCTGTTAAAAAATCTTTAAGAAAATCACAAAGTAATTTAGTAACAACTAGCCATATTAAAAAAACAAAAATACTGCATATTGCAGGTGATATTATAATTACGTGACGAAAAAGTTTTTTTTCGTATAAAAACTGCCGTATCTTCGCTCTATCTTGTATATACTGTTTTCTAATAGAACCTTAAAAATTTTTGAGTGCTTGTACACAAGAGCTAAACCTAAATGCAAGTTTTATGTATCAGTTGTACATAGAAAGAGAAAAGATCTGCTGGACAGCAAATTCAGTTTTTTTTTTTTCGCTTTTTTTGGTAAAAGATTGTGCATTGTATACCCATGTCAAATAGATGCATAAAATGTTGCCGAGGTTAATTATGCCCTATTGAACGTTGAAACTCAGTAATACAGTTATATAAGTGTTTTTGTTAACTTTTATAGTATATACCAGTCCGGAAGGGGTAAACAAAAAGTACAAAAAAAATCTCACAACAGTTAACAATTTTTACAAAACATAACTATTTACAAGATCATTTTACACAAATTAAATTTAAAAATGAGTATCGATCCTCAAGTCTCGAGATTAAGAAATTTAAGAAATATAAAAAAAATTAATCTAAACCCCCCATGTAAAAAAATTCTGTAAACGCCACTGACTGACGTTGACGACGTTATTATATATGCAAAAATCTACCAACCAAGTAGAAAAAGCATGCCTGATGCAATTAGGTTGCCTGGTACATTTAAATCGTCTGTAATTGTTACTATGGAATAGAAGTTTCTAAAAGAAACGCCACAAAAAGTTAACTATATTTCCAAACTATTTGTCTTTTTATCAAGTAAAAACGCAAAGACACACAGTGTCTATGTAGAGGTCTTTTAAGATTGCACTTTTTTTAGAATCTGTAGTTTTTTCTATATCTTTTTAAACTTTAAATTGATGTGGATTTTACAAAACAATATCAATATTTAAGCACAGAACTAAATATATAATTTACATTCAGTATAAAATTATAATACTTAGCTCGGTTTTTTATATAAAATTTTGCATTTTTAAGCAAAAAAAACAAGTTAGGCAAAAAAAACCAACTTCCGTTTTTTGTTTGTAACACATCTGTTATTATTTGTATAGCGGTTTTTTACAATATGATATGTAAAAATTTTATTTAAAACGCTTTAAAACTAAATAGCAATAAATATCAGGTAACAATAAAAATACGTATTATACAATTTTTAAATGCCAGCACCTATAAGGGTCTAACTTCCTTTAAAAAAACCTTTAAAAATGTAAATACTACTGTCGATCTAATGGCATTGTTGCTCTTAAGAAAATTTAGACACTATATAAGAAAAAATTCACTTAAGTTTTTCTTTTACAAATTATCTAAATAAAAAGAAAGAAACTTAATATTATATTTATATTAGTTGTACTTTTTATAAAAAAAATATATTTGAACATTTTTTCAACAGTTTCTTTTCATTTGTATTTTTTAAAATATTTTTTATAGTTGATATATCCCAGCATGTCTTGTAATATTGAAAAAACAAAAAATGGTTCAAGTGTTTTACTTTCCAATGGGAATCTTACAATATTCATAATAATGTTTTAAGTTCTACAAATTCTGACACACACGTCTGATGTCAGATTATTCCCTTTTTATCTTTGATAAATATAATTATTTTTTTTCAGCTTTTTTTTCTGTTTAAAACTGTTTAATATTTTACAAACTTGCCACCTCTGTTCTGGATTCTTTAATTGTAATTTTTCTTTATACTTCCGTTTTAATTTTTTTTCTTTAATAACCGTCATCTTCTCTTACTCTATATGTTTAACCTTTTTGAATTTTAAGGCATTGGCTGATAAGATTAAAGCATTACATGCTTATTGTCTTTACAGTAATACGCGCCTTTAGAACATTACTTGTTTACGCAGCCGCTCAAATCTTTTATTTGTAATTTTGGCTTGTTATGATATGTCAATACATTAAACTAGTGTATAATCGACAGTAACGTATTTCCTCATATTTCATATGATGCTGACAGCAATAAATATGAAATTTAGGATAAATTTTAGCTATAAAACATTGTTTTTTTTGTGCATATGGTTTATGGTTTATATTTTGATATCCTTCATCTAATTACATGGCTTTTTGCGTCTAGATCTGTTCTTGTTCTATATAAACCCAGCATTTTTACATCCGCTACATATTGACATTGTAGTATATACCCCATTTGTAAGCAAATCGTATCTGTTGTCGTGCAAAAAAAAAAATTACCGATTACTTGAAATAATACAAAAACATTTGATCATAAAACTTGCAATACAATTGGCAATAGCCCTGTTGTGTTGTTGTTTTTTCTGCAATATTAAACATAGGGCATTTTGCATATATACAGATACTTTTGCTATTAGAATACTTTATACCCATACTTTTTAATTTGGTATACTACATACCATAGTAAAACACTAAAACAAAGTCTAATTTAAAATACCGAACATCCACTATTTTGGCGTAAAAATGTAAAGTTGAATTTGATTACTTTTGTATTCTTGTATATATTAAATCGATTTTTGTCCTAAACTGGGGGGTATTAAGTATACCAATAATAAAAAGTTTGGGTATAAAGCATACTTATAGCAAAAGTATGTGTATAAATGCACATAATCCTTATAACATAAGATAACTAACTGTTTGTAGATATCTCTGTGAGATGCCTGAGAAATCTACGTAAACTTGTGCAGATAAAGCCGTCATTCTTTTCTGTTCTTTAGACAGAAATAAGTCTTGATGCCGGTAATTCTTTATTGTATGCTATAAAGCTATATAGTGGTGTACATTTTTGACCACCCTCAAAATAACAATGTTTTATAGCGCAATGCAATCTTTATATTTTATTTTTTTTCTAAATTGCTTTTATCAATAAGAACTTTCTAAATGAATAACAGAATTTTGGCTGTATATACGTATTTCTACGGATCTGTAAATTTTAATACAATGTACAAGAGATTGCTCATAAACTTCTAGCTGATATAATCGATGTATTCTTCATTAAAAGGATTGATAGAAATTCCATGTGCCTAGTGTTAGTCTTATTTTCTTGTTAAATTAAAAACTCTTTGTATTCATTGATATGCGCATCTTTTATACAGGAGAAGATTTTATATCTATGATTACTAGTGTCTGCTTTTTATAAAGTTATTGATTTAGATTCATAAACATTTTTGTGTACGTGATAACAACGATTAAAACAATTTCTCTTGTGTAAAGCATTTTGGGGATAAAAATACAAATAAAAATGAAATATTTAAATATATTTTATTAACTATTGATATATTAATAGGAATATATGTAAATATATTGTTGATAAATATCTTTTGTGTACAATTGATAAATCCTGTAGGCTTATAAATACTTTTATGTGTCCTATAATAGATTAACAAAAAAGAGATACCACGATATGTTACGCAACGCCTTTTACAACATGTTCATACCACGTAGAGGCGGAAATACGACTGCCGCCGATATAACCCGAAAAAAAAATCAGGTCTGGTATGTCCAATTAATCAGAACAAAATAGCTCTCTCGAATACCAGACCGTGTACCCTGTGAAAAATATAAATGTGAGCATTATTTTAAAGTATTTTTAAATTAAATACTAGATGTATATGCAATTATAGCGTTGCTATGTTAAAAACTTACTATTTGTTTATCCATAGTAAAACTTAAACTTTGCAATTAATTTGCTTATTAAAGCATGCAGTAAATTTTTGCAGCAAAACTATTTACAGAAAGACAATCAAAAAATCGTAAATTACATTTTTTTAACATTACGGAAATTTTATACAAAATTTCTGCGGGCATAATATCTAAAGATTTTACAATATGAAAACGTATAAACTACGCGAATTGAATTTTTTAATAAAAAAGCTCTTTTTATAATAATATTGACTATCCTAAAAAACGCAAATTACGTTTTATGTTCACATATGGCAATATGGTTTCCTTTGTATGCTTGTATCTTTGGTGTACAATTCCAGTCTGTAAACCCTGGAAAAACTGTTTTGAAAGTATTTATTTATCTTTATTTTACTCCAGTTCGGTTTAAACTGCTAGCCGCAAAAAAAAAAAAAATAAATAGAAAATATACAAAATATTATTTGTTATACCTTTTTGTTTTTGACAGGGTTGCAAAAAAATGGCCGTCGATATTAAAAACTTTTAAAGTCTGACAAAAAAAATAATATAAATACGCTTATATAAAATAATATGTTTTATATTTTTCTACGCTTTAATACAATGTTAATACTTTACACCGGTATTTTTAGATCGTATTAATATTTTTGCAGTGCCGTTTGGCCATTTTGGTGTACTCTGCCTTATGGGGTTGCAATTGCAAAAAAAAAAAAAAACTTACTTAAATTATTCTTTTGTATCAAAATTTATGCAACTAAATCATTTTTTTATTGAATTGCATTTTAATATTCATGATTCGTAAATTTTTTATACAATATAAAACCACAAAACAACAAAAACTACAAACTTTTAAAATGTAATAACAAAAAGTATATGAGTTTACCTTTTCGTTTGTATTGAGTTTAATATACTACTTGCACACTTTTTATAAAATTTTTTTTGGTAAGAATATTAGTTAATTAACTAAATTGCATTTTTTTTGTGTTTCAGCTGCACTGTGACTAGGCTTTTGGTGTTGTTTGCACTTGTATTGTGATTTTAATGATGTTTTTAGCTCCACTAAAAACAGTTTCGTAAAAAAAGACGACCAAAATGGATTTTAGTGCTTATATGTTCTGTTCTGTGAAATTTTTTATTCTGTAAAAAAATAACTGGCAGTATGCTTAAAGCAAAATAAAATCAGGAATAAAACATTTCCTTTCGGCAATCTTTTATTATGGGAATTTTATCTGTTGAAAATTGCACTGAAACTGGATCATAGAAATTTAACGCCCTAAAATTACATAAGTATGCTTGTACCTGTATTTGCGACGTACAATAACACGCAATATGTAATTTTTTACAAAAAAATGTGCTTTCTATTGTTTTCATTTTTTTATATTTTGTCTTCTAAATTTTGTCAAAATCAATGATTTGTACATTTTATTTGACCACAAAAATACGAAAAAATAACACAATATGTATAATCGTTGGTATCGTCTACAGTAAAGTATATAAATATAGTTTTATAGGTTTAAACATTTAGCAACATTGAATATAAATTAGTCAAGTAGAAAAAAAAAGCTGCGAAGATTGACGTGACAAAAGGATGAATCAACGCAAAAAATACTATATAAAAACATAACTTATATTTATGCTGTGTGGTTTTTTTGTTTAAAAATAGGAAGCAATTAACTGTTTTTTACTTTTCAGTTTAATTGAAGTAAAAGAATCTTTTATTAATAAAAAAAAATTAGTAAAAAGCCACTAAAACATTTTACAACTAATTTTAAATGCAAGATGTTACAAGATAACATAACTTCATGTGGCTTCTGTTTCATTCTGTTTCGTACATTTACAAAGCGTTTTTGTATTATTGCGTTGTTTGATACATATGCAAATAAGATGCCTTCGTAGAAAAAGATATTGTAATATTTTTACACTTTTTTTATTCACGTTTAACGCACTGTGTTTGACATGGGTTTTTTTGTTGTTTTCCTTTTTTATGTTAAATTTATTAAGAATAATTACTTTTGTCCAGAGTCTGAGGTAAAAATATATAAGAGACACAGAAATAGATAAAACGGATAGATAAAATTTCAAAACAATATTATGCATTTTGCATATTACATCATTTCAGATATTTTTTTATTGTATTTTTCCTGGTTCAAGAATACCTTGTAAAACAAAGGTTACACTGAAAAAACCCTTATTCTCCTTATTAGGCCAGTAAAACCCAGCTTAATGTTCAAGATACTTTTAGATTTTGCGCATAAAATTTTTGTAAAAATACAAACAGTATTTAAAATAACTGTTAAAAGACTAAAAAAATAGTTATAAAACGTTCGGTTTTCTCAAGAATATGTTAAATGCTTTTTTTGCGTAAAACACGATAAGTTCGTCATGGCACAAAAATTTTGTTGTAAGACACTAAATTACTTTTTAAAAATTTTACGAGACATGTAAAAACCAGGTTTTTCTGGTATATCAGCCGTCGAACCCACAGTCGGAAACATGAATTAACTTTCCAATCTGTCAAATTCCCTTTTTTTTGAATTACTAATTTTCATGCTGACTTAAGCATCTTTTTAACAAAACACTGTTCATTAAAAAATATCTGTTTAATAAATTTTGCAAATGTTTTTTTTATATAATTTTTGCTACTTTATTAAGACAGACGATATGTCAAAACTGCTTAGATATCTCTTTGCACTACCAGCAATATCTAGAAGAATATTTTAACTGCTTTAAAAATATATTTCTTCTTTTTTACAGCCCATATAAATACGCAAAACAACCTTTTTGTTAATTGATAACCGTAATCTTTTTTCACATTTGCTTCTTCCTGAGTTCATGTAAACAGGTTTTAGCGTCTCCAGGTCGGGTCACGGTTTTTTTCCGCTTTTTTACGGTGGTTTTTTTAACATAAGATAGAATTTTTTGAAAATAAAAAAAAAAATGTACATTTGTAGACTTATTTATATTTAATGTATATTAAAATACATATTGACGCTAAAATCAAACGTCTCATATACATTGAAAAACGCAAAAAAACAGTAATTTGTAATATGTGCAGAAGAAATTAAAATAAATGCCAGAAAAGGCATAACAAGAAGGTAAAACGCTTGGTACGCGTAATAACACAACTTACTCTGTATAGAGCTTTTAGAAAAATGTGCATATAACACAGATAAGGCAATCTAATGTTGAAAATATATTTTTTTTACATATGTTTTTGTTTCAATTATCTAAAAATCAACCTTTTTCGCTGCAAAGCAGTTAACCATTGCATTGTTTATTCTATACCTGCCTTTGCATAGTCATTTTTTTTGTTGCAAACCAAAAGCACAAAATCTTTACTCCATTTTTTTAATACTTGTTTTTATGTATGTTTTTCGCAAGTAGCGTACTTTATAGTAAGGTAATATTGTTTATGTACTTGTTGCACGACTCTTTGTCGCTTTTTGTTTCGTTTTACATACGAATATTTTATTTCATAAAAATAAAAAATAGATTTTACTCTATACATTGTTAAAAAAACGGGTTTTTTCTTTTTTTTTCGTTTAAAATTACTGTTAAAACAAATTCGATAAGAGTTTTTCAGTAGAATGGTAGTCGTTATTTTATATCTTAAAGGTTTCAAATAAAAACATTTACTTGTAAATATGTACAGTTTACGTTGATTTTTTTCAAGCTCGAAGAATATGCGCGATGGCACTTGCAATATATACAAAATTTAAGCTTATACAGTAAACGTAACTATGACATAAATCAGACTACTTTATGCTGTATATACTCGCATGAAAAAAAACACTTTAAAAAGAAAAATATTAATCTTTTTACGTTACATTATACTTAATTATCAACTTTTTTTAAAAAAATTTTTGGCCAAGTTTACTTTAAATATTTTTTTAAAAAGATTGTTATTATTATTGCGCGTTTTTTGCACTAAAAAAAAAATGAATATAAATAATGTTATTTTGAAAAAAAACTACAAATGTAAACAATTTTAAACCATGTTTTTGATCGATGACATACATTTTAATTAAATAGAAAAAAAGTAAATTTTCAATGTTATATTTATCTTTGTACGAAATATTTATATTAATTTGTTGTTTATATAGGTGCAGATGTTTCTATTAAAATGTCTTTTTAAAACAAATAGTGTAAAAACTTCCTATACAAAATTGACTTTTTATTTTTTTTTATAATTGACATGTGTAATTCCTGCTAAATCTTATCAATATTTTGTTTTCTTTTCGCTTTGTCGTTTTTCTTCGATGCCTCTCAAAATACGAAAAACTTATACGTGCTAAAAAAACTAGTGCATTTTAATTTTTTTCCGTCAAATACGTAAATAAATGTAGAGTGTTTACAAAAATGTTGCCAAGTTCTCCATTTTGGAATTTTTTTTACTAGTTATGATGACAATATATATGTAAATGTGATTTGTTGTTGTATTCTTCTATTTTATTTATTGTAAATTATAAAACAAAAATTTTTATTATTATGATTTTAGAAATTTTAAATATACTCACAGGCCTGAAGCGTTTTATACAATATGATGTATTTATATGAGTCTACACAAGAGGCGAACAAATCATTTAATGATGCAAAACTGCAACGTTTAAAGTTTTTTACATAGTATGAAACTATTTATAGTTTTTATATCTTTTCAAGAATTAAATATGACATGCGGAATATTACCTGCCTGCTGTAGAGTTTTTATACCAAAATCCTAATTCATTGCACTCTTCATCTATACGAAGTATTTTTTTGACTAAATTAGCTGGACAATCAAAGAAACATTAAAAAATTACTACAAATGCAGATATTTATTGTGTATATTTTTAATAAATTGATTTTTCTATTTTTCGGATTCTTTGTATGAGGAAAAATTCTATGCATAAAACTTTTGTAATTACAAAAAAAATATAAATGATAATAATTAACTGTGGTTTGCTTAATTGAATTTATCATAAATAAAAATGGAAATATATTTTTTACGGTGTGTATTTGCGTATTTTAAATGTGCAGAAAAAAACTGAACGTATTTATTATTGCTTTTTCGGTAAAATACACATCTGGGCCGTGTATTGTTTTTTATCTTTAGTATATGTCTGATAAAAATATACTGAAATTATTGCTATACAATATATTTATTTTTTTCTAATTTCTAGTTTTCATGTATTATTTAATATCTATAGTATTTGCAAGTTTAGCTGTAGATACAAAAAATAACTTTATATTTACTATAGATTAAAATACAAACTCCAGTATGTTTTTTATACGAGAAGTTACGCTGTTTATAACACTTTTACTGTAGATAAACCACCAAAAGTGACAAACGTGACAGATATCATGGAGAAGTCTATAGATATATTGATTAAATCTATAGAAAAAATATCATACACGTATTTAATTGCAAACAATTGTTTTGATGCATTATCTTGGTATATACGGCGGGTGCCGAGGTTTTTCGGAACCCATATTTGATCATTGAACGCAGCTTGAAAATTTCCGGGGATCATCATTGCTTATGAGCACTTATAAACGTAGGGCATAGTTTATTTGTGTGTTATCAATACTTAAAGCCCTTCAAATGTCAAATACCGCAATTCTGCCTTTTTTGACGTTTGTAATTTGACCTTTCTTTGATGTGTATTGGGAACAAAGTAACATGGTAGATATTGTGATAGTGTTTAAATATAAAAAGAGATAAAGAACCCAGGAGTACAATGGTTTTTTCATAGAAAAGTTAAATATTCGAGACATATTTTATTCTATCTGTTTTTTAACAAATACTTCTTGACCAACAAAATAAAAACATTTTTTTTTTACTTTTTATTTCTTACCTTTGTCTGCAAATTTAATAATAAAAAACTTATATCAAAAAACGATTGTCCTAGATTATACATGCAATTATGTTGAAGGACAATAAATTATACATAATTTTTGCTAGGGCTTTATAATATTTAGATATAGTTTTTGTATATTGCGTTTTTTTACGTATTTAACTTAACTTTTATTTATTTATTTATATGCATATAAAATATTTCATTGGTATCATAATATTAAAAAAAGAACTGGTTCTCAATGTAAAGCAAATAAATCGCACATAAAAAAATACATCGCGCAATTTATATTATTATTACTATCTTCTACTTATATTTGCATTTATTTTACAAGTTTTTGAGTTTTTACAATAAATTTTCCTTATATAAAAAAACGTTGGTTGTTTTGTTATTTTATTGCAAGTTTACATAAAACAAAAACCAATTCTTTATTAGGGGCTAGTACCACCTTCTATTACTGCTGCATCGTGTGTTTAATCAGGCAGCAAAATTACGCACTGCTCTTTGGTCTAGCAGTGCTTATTTTTTTTGTGTTGTAAAGAATTGTATTTTCAAGCATTGCTTAATGTTTCTGTTTTATTATCAAGTTCCAACGGTCTACTAGATTTTCACACACTGCTAATAAAAATACTGCCAAAAATAGCCCTGCCGGTACGAACGCACTGCGTTAAAACGTTGATCTTCCCCTTGATATCTATAAGGCATACAAATTAACAAACTGGACATGTCAATAACGTGGCTTTTGATATTGTTTTTTAGCACCTACAGAAAGCCATATCTTTTATAAGCGCAAAACAACACCGTTAGTCATTTTTTTTACTAGTGAAATATTTTTGCAAAAAATAATTCTGCTTAGTTTGTATTGCTTTTTCTAAGCTTTTTATAATATTTTTTTTGCTTTTTTATAATATATTACCACTATGTTCTCAGATAGGAATCATAACCCTTTTACTTCGAATAGGTCTTGTTTTTTGTAAAAATTTGCTGAATGCTGTACACAAAAAATAAATGACTAGGTAAGTAAAAATTAAAAGTACCCTCTATATAATTTAAAATCAAGGACCATTTTACAAGCAAATACGTTTTAATCAAAAATTAACACATTGAAGTGATTCACTTGAAGACTTAAACAATAATGCACGAATCTCGGTAATATTTCAGTAACAAAATGCAACAAAAAGTATTATATGTAGGGTATACAGATGCATTATTTCCCTTAGTTTGCAGTTTGTTGCAACAATATTGGTTGATGTGTATGGCAATAAGGTATTGCTTTGTAGAGCGTTCGAATTTCATTAAAGTAATTTTTATTTTACTAAGAAAAATATTGAGTTTATATTTTTTTTTTGATTCTGATGTAAAATAAATATGTAATGCATAGTAAACATAATGCGGTATCATATCAATATGCAAAAAATACCAATAATAAACACTAGTACAAGATGTTAATTAAAAAAGCAGTGAACATATTTTGCACGAAAATGTTTTAGTGTTTTTAGTTTGATAACACGCAAATGAAACAAATCAATGGAGTTTCTAGTTGAATTTTGTGCTATATGAATTCATATTGTACTTTTTTTTATATCTTCGTCACTGTTTTATGTAGTGTCTCATGTTTTGTTTTCTTTTAAGAGGTTTTTTTCTAAAATTTATACCATTTTACACTTGGTATTTTATCGATCGACGTAAATACCCATGACTTGTATATTCAGAAACCATTTCTAAAAAAAGTAAAATTTTTCTGACTGTATTGAACGGGGAGATATCCTGTTATCTTTTACTTTTTTAAATACTTTATTGACGTCGAATAGACTATTTTACAGCTTCTTCTCAGTGTGTTCTTTTTTTAGTAGTGTTTGGTTTGTATTTGTGTCATACACAAGGTTTTTTACATTTATTAAAGCGTAAAAAATGTTGCTAACATCGCTATTATATGTTTTATTTTTTTAGCACTGTTTCAAGAAATATTCTAGATAAAATTACTTTTGTAAAAAGGTATTGGCATTTTTTTTATTTATATATTAATGACTTACATACAAACTTTTACTAACTATTTACCCTTAAAACATGTTTATAATTTTTTAATGCAACAAATGTAAACACGCATTGTGCTGTGTTCGAATATGTTAAAAAAAACCCTAATTAGATAAAAAATTTACAGTGAGATATGACGAAACCATAAAATGGGCATACAGAGGTAACAGAAATGAAAGCCGTGTGTAAACGTTTTTTAAAATTTGTCGCTTATAGTTTGTTGCCTTCTAAAGTTATCTAATAAATACGTGAAAGTATAAAATATGAGTTTTGAAGTTTTTAAAACGTATCCTCATGTTATATATTGCATTACGAATTATTTTAAACTTTAGTTATAATAAATATGTATTAAACTAATGTTTGATACGTTTATGCACAACGCTATAGGCGGAAATGCTCGTATTTTGCTATGTTAGGAAAAAATTCGTGGCATCAATTTTAAAAAAAATAATTAACCATTGCAAACTACAAGAAAGCAAGGATTGCATGTTACTGTCATCGTACACGCAGCAGCGTAGCCAGGAATTTTATAGCGAAGGATTAGTCAGTTTTTTTAAAAAACTCGGAGCTAAAACTCATATTTTTACGCGTTTTAAACATGTTTTTTTTTATAAAAAAGTTTTGGTTGTAAAATATACCATCCATAGCTTAAAAACATCGGATTTCTTGCGCAACTATCAATCCCTTTCCTTAAATTTAGCGTACAAATTTTTTAACGGGAGGGTTATTTTAAACCTTGCGGTCCCGAGACTACGCTTCTAAAACTATTTTATGTTTTAAAAAAACCAAAAAACAAATTTATTTGATCTTCTTTTTAAAAAATAATTAATGCCAGATTTATGCGTTGATCAGTGGGCAAAAAGCATTTATGCAACAATTAAAAAATACAGTACTTATTTAGTTTCTTTATATATTTTTTAAGGTTTTACTAACACAGTATGTATGGTTTTTAAATTTTATCTAAACCCCGTAATGTATAAGTTATACTTAATATTTACGAAAAAGTACAATAAGAAATTAATGGCAAAAATAAAATAACGGATAAAGCGGATTAATATCCGGACCGTTAATAATGTGTGTTTGTGGTCTAACAAGTCGAATACTGTTAGTAGGTTTGGTATGCAAAAAAAGAATTAAAAATGTAAAAACTTTTTTTCTATATAAAAATTAATTTTGTTTGCATGCATTTAAAAAGTAAAAATATCTGCACCTTTGACATTTATTTGCGTATACTACTGTAGAGCAGATACTATAAAATAGTTTCTGTATAATATTAAAAAACACTTTCTTTCAAGGCCAATCAGATATTTGGACTACAAATACTACACGGAGTTATTCTTCAATGTAAAATTATTTTTTACTATGCAAATAAAGTGCAACCTTATGTTAAAGTTACTTTAAAAATAGCGGTAGTGTGAACTGTTTAACCGGTGAGTATTGCAACGGTAATTATCCATGCATACACCACCAATATAATTCACCATACAAAAATATTTTATGTGAAATAATTTAAGTATTGTTTTTAAATGTCTTTTAAAAAATGAAAAAATGCAAACCATCGTGTAAAAGTACATATTCTTAAAAGACCAACACTCTTTTTCTATTTTGCGTAATATTTTTACACTTAAGATTTTTATAGTATGCAAAACAATATTCTTTTTGTATACTGTAAAAAAATGTCTATTTTACTTGCAAAAATTTTATTTTATAACTTGAATAACTAAAATCTACGATTTTTACTTTTTTCTTTTTTTTAGTGAATGTAATTTTAAAATATAAACATAACCTTTGCAAATTAACTCTATATATGAAAAAGTATGAATAACTACACTTTTTATATTTAAACATCACTGTACAATATAAATACAAAGATTGCTATAAAACTGAGATGTTACATTCAATTAAACATACGACCCTGTATAAAATTACGCTAAGCAAAGTTATTTTTACAATGTTTAAAAGGTCAGAAATTCAACTCAAAATAGATTGCGAATTTGCAATGTGAATTACTGTTTGATGTTTTTTTATAAGTTATAAAAAAATTAAATCAATATTTTTAGGTTCTTTTTTTTGTTTTTTTTTATATGAAAATATTATCATTTCGTTGTTTCAATTTTTTTTAAAATCATATAAATTTTAACACTTTCATATAAATGAATTTCATGGCTTGCCTCTAGCCGGAGCTCTGAACTTTCTATTTTTGTATAAATGTAAATTACCAACTGTTTTTTTATAAAGTGTCTTTTATATTATCGCAATATTAAACATGCATCAAATTAATTACCAAAGTTATAATTGCAATGCAATAATTTATGGCTATGGTTTTTTTATATGAGCAAATATACACTTTCCTGGTTTGTAAGTAATTTAATACTACGTTTAAAAAAAAGTTTTTAGATTTTTCATTATTAACCATATTTCAGTTACAGTAAAATAAAATAAAAAAAAACCCACGGAAGCTATAAATAACCATATATTTTGCCATCTTTGTATATCATGCCGTGGTAACCAACACAAAAAAGGTAAAGGTTAAATACTACAAATAATTAAAAATTAATTTACTTGAAAAATAAAATAAAGGTACCCTACTTACTTACACAATTCTTGTATACAAATATCGTACCGATCTTATATAAGAAAAAATTATTATTTTGCAATTTTTTATGTTTTAGATACGTCTTTGAAGGTAAAAAAATAAGAAAAATGCAACTAATACAGAAAAATAGTTTTGTTGGTTTTTTTTTAATGTAAGAAAATAAGATCTATGAAATTCGTAACATTTTTGAGCAAGAGTTTACTGAAAAAAAAAACAATCATGATTTTTTTTCTTCACACTCTGAATATTAATATATTGTTATGTTCGATATATTTTATAAATTAACAAAAAATTAAAGATCATTAATGAGCTAGAATTGCAGAAATCTATTTTATTACAGTAATGTACCAATACAATCTATACTTTTGGCTTTAAACGGAATTTTAACAAATAATACCTCTATTTTGATGTCATTTATGGCATCAATCAACGTTAAGTTATATAAAAAAACGCTTTTCGTACTTGCAAAATATAAATAAAACATATTTTGTGTAGTTTTCTATACACATATTTTTCATGTTATTATGCAGAGGTTTCTTTTAATGCATATACAGAGTTCGTTAGAATGTAAAAAATTAATTCGTACTATTCTTATAAATTAAATACATAATTATCATTTTCAATCTTAAAAATCTATTAAATGTGTTGGCAATGTGTATATTTGCATCGAAATTTTTTTCTATACAGTTTGTCGATCGAGCTCGACATTTCGCAGCAATCTAGGCGTGATTCGACATCTAACAAGGAAACTGTGCCAAACTTACTCGTTGTGTTGCTATCAACCTAGACATTTTTACAATCATTTTTAACGTCTTTGCCGTAAAAAACCTTTCGCGCTGCAATCAACTGCGACGTGTATGAAACGAACTTGATTTTTTTACTTTTAAGTAAGAAAGGAAAATTTTCCTGCATAAATAAAAGTTAAAATTCAACAAGGAAACAGTGTTAGACAAAAAATATAGAATGACATGTTGTTTATCTTTTTGTATTTAATTAATCTTTTAAAAATTTTCGTGACAAACTACAAAAAGAAAAAAATAATATGTTCAAGGCTTGTTTGTGGTACATTTTGTAGGTAAATCCTATTTTTTGCCATGGTATTTTGCATCAAAATGATAACATGAATGTAAAAAATGACAAGATATGCAAAAAGAGCCTGTAGATCATAGTTTTTTATTCTAATATAGGTTTAATATATATGGTTGCCTTTAGTTTTTATATTTTTAGTTTTTAGTTAATTTATATGGCAAGAACGTCGAGTTTCTTTGCAACCATGTCGAAGTGAATTGCAAAGCGTCAATCCATTTTGCAACAACGAAAGTTTTGATTGCAACAACAAGAATTTCGATTGCACAAAGTAGCGATTAATACTAATAAGTCAAAAATGGTTGCAACACTTTCGGTATAAAAAAATATTTCTATATATAAAGACATATGTTCTGAAAGAAACTAAGAACTAATATTTATATTTATTAATGTTTATACAATGAAAAAAAATTTACTATATTGAATGGAGAAAAAACAAATCAATATGTATTTTTATGCACAAAAACATATCCTTTTATAGTTTAAAATTGTATTTTTTTGTCTTATTTTGCCTTATAGCAACGTGCAAAATCGTAAGAAGCAAAAAAAAAATATTACAATAAAGTTAAAAATTTCAAGTATAAAACTATAAAATTTACGAAGTTTGGGAAAAATCATTTTAATTGTGTAATTTAAAATCAAAAAAAAAAAATTACATCATCTTAAATTATATTTTTTTTTCATTTTACAGTTATTCAAAGTCTTATATCACAAAAAAACACAAATAAAAAGCATTTACATTTACAGACAACACATATATAAATAATTGCACAAAAACTTGACGTTCAGTAAATGCTGTATACATAAAATTTTTGTAAAACATAAGATTTTACCCTAATTTTTTTTATAACAGTAAAATTGTGTATTATATGAAAAATATTAACCGTAAGGGTTTTTTGATCTAAGTCGACAGTGTTGCAACCATTCTGGACATACTTTAATTAACTTGACTTGCTGCAATCAAGCTAGTTGCGTTGCACTCAACATCGACGTTGTTGCATTCATACTCGTCGTTTTAAACATCAACCTCGTCGATATGCAATTAACTTTGACATGTTTGCAATCAAACTCGACGTTTCATGCCATTTACTTTGTACTGAAAAAAAAGTAAAATGAAAAATACATGTTCAAAAAAAATAGAAACCGTATTAGACAAAAACAAAAACACGGTTTTTGTGTTCTCGGACTATTTTTACGGTTTTTAAATAATTTTTATACAAAATACAAAAACAGAAAAATAAGGATATACTTTGATAATGATAAAAATTTGTCTTGTACATATTGATTTTGGCAATTTTCATTTTATGATTATCACGACAAGCTTCGAAAGAATGCATTGTATACAACTATCAATAAAAAATTGCAATATTCTTCGTTTTTTCTAAAACTGTTATCTGGTATTATTTTATATTTTATATTTCAATAATTATATTTTGCTTGCAGTTATATGTAGAAAACGTCAACTTTGATTGCAAACATGTTGAAGTCTATTGCACGCAGTATGTTCGATTGCAAAAACTTCATGTTTGATTGCAATGCGACAATTTTAATTGATTCAAGGTAAATTTGTACGCAATCAAGCTAATAATCATTCCACCACTAGCACGTTAATTTACTACACCCTATATGTATATATATAATATTTCTCTGGTTTTGTATAGTTTCGGG
The DNA here is from genome assembly GCA_034694785.1 of Agrenia bidenticulata. NCBI lineage: Eukaryota > Metazoa > Arthropoda > Collembola > Entomobryomorpha > Isotomidae > Agrenia > Agrenia bidenticulata. Next base: position 19,810 of record JAQFYM010002556.1, read on the forward strand.
TGTGTGACATATGTCGTTAAGGTAAGGGCTGATTTTTTTGATCAAAAAAAATTTTGGTATAAACGGTTTTTTCGGTTTTCTAAACATGCGTGTGTACTCTATATCAAAGGATATAAAAAAAAAAAAAATTATGTCAACTTACGCGCATAAATCCTAAGCGTTTTCTTGTGCCAAAAATGCCGCAAAAATAAATTGCCTTTTCAACTTGCGTATGTCTACAATTCTAAGGTCGATTTAACTTCTACCGGAGACTAGATATATTATTTTCAACATACAGTGTTTGCTAATTTTATTTTGAAAATTATCTACATACAACATAGCAAAGAATTACATAAAAGATTTAATATCCTGCGCATGTAGGCTTTGAATCAATTTTTATTATATTTTTGTACATATTGATATTGTAATTTGACTTTGGTTTGTCGACCGCTAATTATTTACCAAGTTTTTTACAGCTATAGCGAGATTGCACATTTAGTATCTGCGAAAGAAACAACATCAAAATATCAAATATATAGGCTTGTAAAAAGCAATGCAAAAAACGACCTTTTGCAAAAAACACATACAAAACAAGAAATGCTGTCTAAGGACTATTCGAAAACTTTTTCGTTCCACTGTAAGTATGACATACAAAAATTCGTTATTAAGTATATGTATGTGTATGTGTATTCAGACCCTTATAAAATAATATTTTCGTACATCTTTTTTTACATAATGGTAGAAATGCGGCTTATCTAGATAAACCATTTATCATAAATCACTTTTTTAGAATATTATACTTGTAATATTTTTATTGCCGTACATAAGTGAACATATTTTTGCATGTTTTACGTACAAAGATGTTACTTAAAATGTATATCTGGTATTAGAAATGTTGTTAAACTCTCAAATCAGCAAATATGCCTATTTTTTATTTATGTAAATCTTACTATGTAACTGCGTATACGGAAACTGAAATTTTATTGGCATAACATTGATATTTTTAATAACTGTATATAAAAAGAAGGGTTTTTGTAATGTTCGCGTATGTTAAAAAGAAACTTTTATTATTTACTTTTTTCCGAAAATATATGTATTTTTAATAGCACATATTTAATATTTTTTGTAACGTTTTTTGTTTTCTTGCATAAAAATTAAAATGTCCAATGCTTTTTTTGCAAAAAAAAATTCTGGGAGGTCATTAAAGTACATATTTTTTTAATCAGAGGCAGTATATGCTTTTTGGGTACTCAAAAAGCTTGTGACTTTAGAAGATGCACTTTTTCTTTTGTTTAAAAAAATAAACTGGTTCGTGTTTAACATTTAAAAAAAAAATATTCATCAGAAAACAAGTATTTTTGTTCAAGATACTATACATGATAAAAACCACAAGTCCTTATTGCATATAAACTTGTTGATCGAACATATAAATGATATATTTATCTTTTTTTACTTTTGCTGCAGTTTCTGCATACGCACAATTCACGCTTTTTTATACGTTGACGTTTTGTTTTCAAGATTTACGTATTAATCGTTTTGTGAATAATCAGACGAGCTAAAAAACATGTGCATTTACAGTTGCAATAGTTTTTAGTAAACTCGACCTATGCCAAACCTCATTGCATCATTCATACCTACTAATTTCGCTAATTTTGCCTCTGTTTGTGCTCGTTGTAATATGATTCAGCAAAGGGAGTTTTTTATTTTACCATTTGACGCAACAAAGGAACAAAATATAGCAAAAAAAAATTAGGATACTGGTTCTCTGCATGTAAATGCTATATTTTGTAAAGGCAATTAAGAACTGGTAAATTTTTCATTTTAAAATTTCAAGTACGATCAATTTCTGTATGCAATTTGCGGTTTTATAGAAACCTGAAAATTTACGAAATGCTTTGCTTTTTAGTTTATATAAAATTATAATTTGTTTTTTGTAATTGTTACTAAATAATTTTTTTTTATCAAAAACATCAAAAAAATTTGCATTATTTACAAACTTTCGAATCTGTTATAAAAGAAATACTAAACATTTTATGTAAAATATTGCACCGAAATAAAATATTGATCTGCTATCGAACCAAAACTTTTTTCTGCTTATAATAAGCGTTTTTTTTTCTTTATTTTTTTTATGTGTAAAATCTTTTCATTTTGAGAAGTTAGTGCAATCTTTGTAGATACTAGATACATGCATTCAAAATGTATATGCTAAAAACAAACCTGTAAATCAGGTCATTTAATTGGTGTATCAATGTCTGCTAACGCAAATACTATTTTATATCGCCTAGTTGCTTTATGGTGAGGTCTGCGCGTATTTTGTTTTGCTTTTACCAAAAGAGCTTAAAAGCATATAAAACAGTAACTTGTTTACATTTTGCTTAAAAAATTAATATTTTACCTACAATTATATAGGAAATACACCTTAAGCATTCAGTGGTAGCTAGACGTAAAATTTATATTGTATTTTTCTGTGTCATGTATTTTTTTTATTCGTTTACCGATAACGCGATTAAACCACTCAGAGTAGTTTTCTCGTTAAGTAGCAAAAAAAACTGCATGTTTTTGCTTTAGCGGTTCAAATTAGAATTCTTGTATTGCGTATAACGCCTATCATTTCATGTTTTTTGCAATATTTGTATTAAAATAGTTTACCAACAAAAAACAGTATTTTTTTACGTGAAACAATGTGCAAATTACACAATTGTACAAACTATTGTAATAAGTAAATCAAATACAGACGGACAAGTTTTTAATTTTTTATATATTGATTTTTTACCACCACAAGGAATAATTCTTTTTTTCTTACAAGACCTCGTAACCAAGTCTTTTTTTTTAGGTTTGTAAAAAACATATTACATATAAAATACAAATTAGTACGAAAAATGACAAAACGTTTTTATTGATATATATATATATTTCTAACATGATAAACGTCAAGTTCAAATTATTGCGGCTATACGCGCATTTATTTTGTGTACTAGTATTTCGCTACCAGCGATATTGTCAATAAAAAGAAATTTAAAATATGCACAGGGTGTTTTTATTTAATTTTTAGTTAAGATTTGGTCTATTTATCTCACGCGGAAATCTTACTATCTGCAGGTATTTTGTTACATTTTATCATTTGCAAACGGTCTTTTTTTTTCTTTCAGATACTTTGTAGTTGTTTTTTTTTTGTGC
>JAQFYM010002557.1:0-22963 GCA_034694785.1 Agrenia bidenticulata
GAAAAAACGTTTTATTTTCATTTTTCAGTTCTAGGAATATGTAGGTTTGCGTTTTTTCATTCTTTAATAGAGACTAAAACATCTAATAATATAGATATAACTGCTAAATGTTGTTGAGTGTCATATATAGTAACATTTTGGTGTGGCAAAAAATTAATAAATGCATTTTGTGATAGTGTGCAACCATAATACAAACTCCTTGATATGCATACAAATTTGCTCATCTGAGATGTATGAAACAAATAGTTTGCAAGTTATATGTTTTTTGCAACAGCTATGCTGTTAACACTTGCTTTTCGCATGAAATATGGCTGGGTTACGTAACTTTCCCCCCTTTTGTACAGAAGAATTGCATTTACTCTTTTATTTTTTATTTATCTTTACAGAACGGTCAACTAATTTTTTTTCATTTTTAACCATGTGTTTGCAGTCTCTGCGTTTTATGCCAATAAGACTTTTTGTGTCTGATCGGTCTTTTACAAAGGAGCAGAATGTATCCTTTTAGTTATATTTTCGCCTTTCGAGATCAGCCAAATTCTTTGTAGGCGTGTGACACAAAAATAGTAAACTATTCAAAGCATCTTTCTTTTAAACGCTAATATTTTTCCTGTATAAGTTTTGGCTTTTAAACTAAAAAATGGGGCCCAAAAACATAAATTAAGTTTGTAAAAAACTTTCTGTAGACTTTATTACTTCACTTTCTCCTCGTGAAGGTAGAATTAGTAGATTTTATTGACTAAAAAATTTGTTCCGTAGCATTTTTTACTCTATTTATATTCTTTGTTGCAGAATGTTTACAAAAGTAAGTGATGTTATTTTATGAGACCTCGAACCAGTGGCGTACCCAGGAACTATTGAGCCCGGGGGTAGTCACGGTTTTTGAAAAAGTTGGGCACAAAACCTTGTTTTTCGATGTTTTAAAGTTTATAATTTTTTTAAAAAACTTCAGTTTATAATTTTTCATTTGGATTCTTAAAATGAATAAAAATCTTTGCACAAACCTCCCCCCCCCACCCCCTACAAATTCAGGCGTGTAAAATTTTCCGAAGATGGGGTACACCCCCTCCTACCCCCCCCTGGGTACGCCACTGCCTCAAACATAAAACTAGTACACCTGTAAATAAAAAATATACTATGATTTTTTGTATAGATTTCTTTAGTCAGATATGACGCTATTTTAGGATATGCAATTGCAATATTTTTTGTTGAAAAAATATTAAATGTATTTGTTATGATCAGGGCCTCCGGAAGGGGGGGGGGAAGAAGGGGTTTTTCACCCGGGCCCCGCTTAAAAAAGGGCCCCCATTTTACAAATTTTACAAAAACTTTTATAATATAAAATAATATTTTTACATAACGCGCAAATGAATTAAGGTGTCATTTTTTCATTATGCATATTTTTAGATTTCTTAACTATTTATTTGTTATGGTACAATATAGGCCCCTTCTGTCATTAACCATCATTAATGAGAAACTGAAAAAAAGTGTGCTTTTGGCACACATGAAATCAACACATAGAGTGTACTTTTGCTTCAGAATATAATTTATGATATTAAATTGTTTGTTTTTTTTAAATATTGTCTTTTGATACGTCAACGATAAGGCTTTTTTAAATACCGGATTACAAACATTCACGCTTTACAAGAAAAAAACTGCTCTAGTTGAGATGATGAATTATGTCAGTTAATTTAGAAAGGTCGACGCGTTCAATATTTATCTAGACGCAAGATATGTACTAAAAATGTACAAAAAGCATGGCACAGATATAAAAAAAAGCACACAGATTACGTACAATCGTTGCAAAACAAAGTGAACAGTTTGTAAAATACAATAGTATATAAAAAATAGTCTATCAAACACACTGTGGGGTAACGCATCTAATATGCTTTTTTGCATTACTACAGGTTTTTTTTGACATAGTGTTGTGGAATAGCATCCCATTTACTGTACTATAAAAAAAGGTATAATATATATTTTTTACATATAGTTTAGATGTCACTTATCTAAGAAAAGTGAAATTAGGCAACTAAAATTATAACAACTTCTTGAGAAATTTAACAAGACGTATACAAACAAATAAAAAACAAGGCAAATTTATTGGCGTCAGATAAAGTGCCAAAAAGTTGCATTTGTTTTCCCCGCCTTATTTTTTAATTTTTTTGCGCCTAATGCAAGTTAGATGTATTTTTGCCCCCGTAAAGTATTATAAAAAACAACCTTAAAAAATATTCAATAGCAGGAAAGAGTTTTTTTTTGTTGTTTAAAGGATATTTGATTTGTTTTGCCTTTTCCCAAATAAAAATTCTTCCTGACGCCCATGAGTACATGTGTTTGATTTTTAAACTATTTTTGGCGGTTTTTTTTTGTTTCTTCTTTGTAAAAATAGTGTCAACTTTTGAAACATTTAGGTATTTATTAAGAGTACATCTTGTTTAGATACGGATGCAAACCCAATACATTTTTCTTGATTTTGACAACATTTAACCTTGTTTACTAGCATGTATTTAGTGTTTCGGACTAGGTAAAACATTAAAAATACGTAAAAGTAATTTTTTTTAAGAAGTGTCGTTTAACTTCCCAGAATAGAAATAACTGTTGTTGTTGTTGGCTAATAAAATAAAAACGTATACAAATATTTGTTCATATCGTATAGGTTAGCATATAACAAGATACGCGTTTTTTATACAGTTTACGCAATAAGCGAATACTTTAAAAACAATTATGTTCATCTAAACAATCTTTTGGTTCCTAATATAAATTTATTTTCTATGACGTTTGTATTGATTCAAAGTTACATCTGCTGTGAAAAAACAATTCGTGTAATATATGACACAACAAACTAAGATTCCTACGAAGCAAAAACAGTTTGCATAAAGATTTTTCTATTAAAGTATGACCTTTTCCGTTTTTTTTTGTTTTTTTAACCTATAAAAGCTCCTTATAATATATCAAAATTGCTCGAACAAATCTATTAAACATGAAGAAACAAAAATGCACCATTTATAAGGCTGTAGATGTTGCGGAATTCTTTCGCTCGAATCCTTGTGTAAAAAAGATGTTTGTAAAACCATTGACTTCAGTGTATTTTTATTTTATAAAACCCCAACCGCAAATATTAAAGATTAATCGAGCATAAAAACATAAAGGCAAAGATCAACTTAAAGCAGATGTATACCGTTGTTTTTGACAAAAACATTTTGTATTGAGTGCGAAAAAGTGCAAATATTTTTTAAAACAGTAAAAATTACACTAATCAATGCAATTTCTAAATTGTATTATTGGTCTATTGTAACTTTTACATGCAGTCTTTTATTAAATATTTAAAAAATTGCTTGTATTTATTAAAGGCAAAAATTAACCGCAAAAAAAATATTTTTACAATTACTGCATTTTTTTGCTATTATACTGCAGTATAATATATATACCTACATCAATTTATATTTATAGATTTTCGTTATTTATTCCTTTTATAAAAAGAATTTTTGTATTTTAGGAGAATTTTTTTTTGTCCTAATTGTTTTTAATATGTAATACCTGCGAAAAACGTCTTGTTGTACAATATCTGTATATTTTAGATATTTTTGGATACAAAACAATGCTTTTTTGTTGCTTTTAACATATAAAAATTTTTTTAACAAAAAAAAAGTTTCGAACAAACAAAAAAAGGAAGCTTCTGGTCAAACTTTTTTACTTAAGGTAAGTCTTAAAATCATGCATGTCGTTTTTATTAACATACAATGCAGTTAAAAAGTTTTGCTTTGTGTGATATTTCTAAAAACGTTTTTACGTACAAAAATTGTTTTCTAAGTCAGTTTTTACTCCGCGAAACATTACTATATATATTATCTAGCCTAATAATAGGTTTTGTAGGTATAGATATTACAGTTTAATTTTAAAAGCTTATATACAATATACAGACTCGTATTTTTTTTAGATGTGTCGCTTATGTAACATAAAATTCTTTGCTTTGTTTTGGTGTTTTTTTGAGAAAGCATTTGCATTTTCAATTATTTACAAAGCGGTTTGCATTATTAAATGTAAATATATAAATATATTTTTTTCGCAAGACGGTTTTATTTTTGCAAATTATATGTACTTTGTTTAAAAATGTATGTTTATATTTTTTTATATGCACATGTGCTACTTGAAAAGTTAAGGTTTTGTAGTTTATAAGGATTATTTTTTGCAGTATCATACGCTTTTGCCATAAAAAACAAATAAATAAAAAAACTCTTTGTTTTTTAAAAACGCATTAAAACTTTAAAAATCATATTTTGCATTAGGAAACAACGCGGGCATTTTCATCGACTAATTATATAACATTTTTACACAATTTTAAGCGCCAACTCAACGAAGACAAATGTTTTAGTAAACAAACGTATAAAATATAGCAATTTTCAAATTCTTTTTTACGAAAATAACAAAAAGTATTCGTTGATACCTTTTTACAACCGTGTTTGCATTACTTTCTGTAAAATGACGTGTTTTCTAAAAACAGCAAGGCCGCGTTATTTTTGTAGCAGTTTGTCTATGTCTCAAGGCTATGTTATAGGTTTGTAAGTTGTTCGTTACAGTGTATGCACGTTTTTTACTTGTTTTTTTTGCCAGAACTGCACAAATAAAATTGATTATTGTGGCGTTCTCAGCGCGTTGTCCATGTAAGCTTGCCATCTAAGGCATAAAAAAGCAAACCATAAAGCTCCGACAATTTTTAAAATGTAAAAAGCAGCTTTGGCTTTTAATAAAAGACAAAAACCAGACAAAATAAATATTTTGGTTTGTGTTTTACTAAAAAAATAAAAATAATGAAAAAACAAAAAATACATCGCATTTTTAAAAATAAATATTTTTTACTAAAACCAGCACCTCTGCATATTCTCCACAAATAATTGTATTTGGCAAATTTGCGATTACTTGCCCTTAGGCGGCCAAATGCGGGAGGCTTACAGCGCGCGCCACAACTATTATGATAAAAAAAAAGGCTATTGCACTATAAATTATATTTTGGTACTAAAAGACCACATCTGTATATTGATAACATACAACTTATAATATAACATGAAGTATCTTAGTATTTGACGATTTTTGACAAGAATAGTAAAGCAAGTTTCCCACAGCCCTCTAGTAAAAATAGGAAAATATAGAGTCTTAGCTTATAATTGCGCAAAATATAGGATTCGTGTATATGTTTTAAAGTTGTACAAAAAGTAGAAAGCACTTTTTACAAAGACTCTAGAAAATATACAATCAACTATTACAGCCCGTAAAAAAACTATATGCATATTTTTTTATGTGTGTTTTTCACGGTGTTTTCACATCATTTGTACAAGAAAATTATTTTAAAATAAATTTAAGGGATCCCCTTTACTAAAAAAAATTTTTACCCCCGGGCCCCCCTGTGCCTTCCGGGGGCCCTGGTTATGATAATGCGATGATGTTTCGTAAGTTGTATGTACATATATGTAAGACAAACATATCCGATGTATTCTTGATTTTTTGTCTGTGTCTCGCAAATATTTTTCTACAGATTAAAAAATTTTTTACAAGTACGAGGCTGCCGATTGCGTAAAAAACGATTGGTTAAATTTACCTTACCTACTTGTCATTTAAATGAAAAGATGCTTTTGGTGCTTTCATTTAAATAGTGAAGCGGTAGTTTACGGCTGACTTATAGATTTAACACTTTTTTTGCATTGTAAATATATCAATCTGAACATCAACAAAACACAAAATTTGCGCGTTGGAAAAATTACATCACATCATTAAAACCTTGTTTTATTATGAGCCGAATGGTATTAAGTACACACGCGGGATCCACTTCAATCATTCTTGTTTTTTTGCTTGATATCTTAGGCTTCTAGAGAGTCTCACAAAAAACTAGCTACGAAAGTGACATATACAGTCCGGTCTGTCATCCATACAGTTAGACGTAAATTGAAAACCGTAGTTAACAAACTACGACTGGCAGTTAATTGTTTTTAAACGGCTGTTATTTTGCTTTTTTTATCTACCGTTGTTCGCGCTCTGTATTAAAACCTCGGTTTACTAAAGTTTTTTAATTCAATGTAAATGGATAAACATAGTCGTAAAAATATCAGATTTTGTGCTCAAATGCATTTTCGTTAACAGCATACAGCATCACCTTAATATTTTGCACGTGTATAAAAATATTTTAAATATAATTGAACAAATGTGCAACAAAAACTCCCGAACTCAAAAAGCTTTTCCCGTCATGAACTAACTTAAGATTTTTTGCAGCGAGAAAAATGTCAAAAAAAATAATTTTGGTTCTTCTGTTGTTTTTGAAAATATTGCAATATGCCAGCGTTTTGTTACATTTTTGCTTAATGATGTACCTTTTTCTATAGTTTTGCGTACAAAAAACGTTTGCTAAAAAATGCTAACTTTTCAGAGAGCCATTGTTATCTGTCATCTTAATGCATATATGAGCATTTGCAGTCTGCGAAAACTTAGAATATGTCTCTAATATAAAAATCACATTAAAACAACCTTTGATTCTAATATCCCTGTTAAATAATCGTCAGATTATTACTTTTTCGTATAATCCAATTTTTTATTGTAGAACACGCGTTATCACGACCAAAAACAACCCTATTTTTTCATAACAAAAAAATTGTACGTATTTACGAAAATGTAATTGGTGTTGGTGTTTTTTAACAAGAAAAATTTAATGATGTTTTTGAGATTATTGCATTTTATTTATATGCACTATTAAGTGTATACAAGAACAAGATTAAAATTTTTGAATCTTGAAAGATAATGATAATCTTAAAACATTAAAAGTATAACTTTTTGTATAACATTGTGTTTAATCAAAAAACCAAACCATACATGCCATAAGGAGTGTACGCTATGTTAACTGAGTTACATAAGGTAATTTAAATTTAATGATAGGCAAACAGGTAAACTTGTAATTTTAGTTAGACATAAAAAAGACATAATTAGCAGGTATCCAAACAAGCATTTAAAACAGTACTGGTTGCAAATATTTTTTTGTAAGAAAAGCTTCGTAAAAGGCGTTATACTTTTTTCCCGTGTAATATGCTCAATAAGTTTTTTTTTATTTCTGACTCCAATACTACTGTGCATTAAATGCAAAAATAACAAAAAAAAAGAAAAAAAAATCAAAAATTCCAAAGACAAGTTTCTCGTGCAAAAGAAAGTTTTCAAGCCCAAGTCAATTTTGGGCGAATGTTTAAAAAAAAGTTTTTGTATCTGTACGAAAAAAATATATAAAAATGTCTAGACTGAAGTTAGTTAGCCTATCAAAGGTATTTAAAATCGATTTTGCTATTTTTTAAGAGGAAGCTCAGATATTTTAAAAATATCTGATTTTAAAAAGTTTTTTTTGTGCCCATTAAAGTTTTTTAAAGTGTAAAACTTGACATCAAGGGATAAACACGACTTTCTGTCCCTTATATTTGAGTTGCGACTATTAGGCCTTTTCTTAAATAAAATCGCTGGTTAGAAACTCCAGTTCATATGTTTTGTTTTTTTTTGCATTTCGTGATTGAATTACGTCAACAATATAAAATCTTATTTTATAAAATAAATGTAATCTGTTTTTCTTTTACGTATTAACCTCTGGCAACTTTTACCTGTTAGTAAAAATTTACGAATAATAACATACACGTGTTTTTCACATATAATTTGTAACCATCAATATTATTAATGGCTCAAAAAGGTTCGCCTTTGTCAATCGCGCATTTTTTTTGCACTATGGCTTTTTTCCGTGTTTTAATTGTCTTTTTGCGGCATCAGTACATCGTTTCGTCGGTAAAGTTGCCTACTTGTATGTGTAGGCGTTCATTTTTTTGCACGCTGTATGTATATTATACTTGATTTTGGTAGTAATTTGCGTGTTATAGAAACATGTAGGTTAAAATTTCTTATTGATTGAGTGTATCTTTGTAATATTGTTATTTTAATACATCTTAGAAAGAATACTAATCCAATGATTTGACGGCATACTTGTACGATTAAAAAAGGTCGACGATGACTAAGACATGCAATACAATGTTTTTTGTGTATTCACTTACGTCATTAGTAGTCTTTAAATGATTTGAATTTGCTAACTATATACATCAGTTATGTCAGGTAATGCTCTAGATGTACAATTTTCGATATTTAAAAGCGCAATGCCTAATTCAACATTTCTATTTTTATACATTTTAAAGACTAGCTCGAGTATTATAAAAAATATCCCCTTTAGATTTGATAACCGATATGTAGTCTAAAACATGGTTTTTTTTGTCAAAGTTATTTGTTATTTGCAAAACTACTATGTATACTGTATAAAGCATGCTAATATGATTTCGAGTAACAACAACAATATTTCAAAATACGCTGTTGATACCGTTTTTCTGGCATTTACGGTAAATAAAAATTGTATTATTAATATTTAATCACAATATTTGTAATTGTTCGAGCATGGATCCTACGTAAAGTTTTTACGAAAAATAGTATGCGTCTTTTTATACTTTTTGTTAATGCCAAAAACCGAATAAGTATGCTTTTTATGTAAAATATGGATTATTCTACGTTTTTTGTAATAAAAAGATACATTTGACATACTTATGGTATATTCTATAGAAATGTATGCTTATATTACATATATGATGTTTTTTAATTGTCTGATAGAACGAATACGCATATCCGTAATTTTTTGTTGTTACTGCTATTTCGTAATATAGATAAAACTAGGGCAACCTAAAATTGACCAAAAACAGTCAATTTCTAGCTCATTTTTGCGAATAAAATGGCAAAAATGTCAATTTTGTACTAAAATAAGTACATTATGCGCTTTTTAAACAAAAAACATTATTTTAACATATTTTCATGTTTTTGTGTAGTTAAGTAACTATTACTGTCGAAAAATCCGTGTCTTTTAGAAGGAAAAGTTTATATGGCAGAAAATGTGTATCGTTACTTTGTATAGATAAGAAGTCAACTAACAAACAATTTTAGTATAGACACAAGCCGATATAATTATCATGTACAACGGGACTTTTGTAACTGTTATTTTTTGTATGTACATAACTTTTTTGTACTTAGAAAAGCGCGAAGATATATATATATATAAATACAAAATCGACATAAAAAAAAAGATTCTAAGGATTTTGATTTTTTTTAATACCAGGTTAGATACTTTAGTATAACGCGAACAAAATAAAAAGATAAAAAGACTAACTGAGAAGTAAAATTAAAAAATGTTAAAATGGCAAAAATGGCAAATGCAATAGCAACCATGCCATTGATTGCTATGGGTTGCCCTAGTCAGTACATATAAATATATGAAACGGTTTCTTGCCTGTTTTTATATAGAGGTAAACATGATATAATTGTTTAGATGTGTTGCAAAACTTGGCTTTATGCCTAACAATTTTGTGTGTTCATATTTTACAAAACAGAAGCAAAATATATTTTGACAAAAACGATGGTATAAATCGTATTTTACTAGAAAAAAAAAGGTTTCTGTTCAGTAATAACTTTTTAAAAACGTTTTAACTGTATTTGTTTTGGTTATATTACAAAACATAGTAAATGTGAAAAACCAGGTACATGAAATATAATAATATAACAAGCTGTTTAAAAATCTAAGTTTAAACTATATTTTTTTACTTGTTGTTATGTTTTTTTACACCCGAGATTATCTGTTATAGCAAAATTCTGTGTAAGATTGCATTTTTGTCATGCCTGATTACTTCAACTACAAATATTTGCATTTTGATTAATCTTCAAAATATATTTGGTAAATTGATCAGCAATTCAAAAAATATGAACAAAAAGACACAAGGAACAACGATTTTAAATTATGTTATAAAACTAAACCTCGCTCTGCATGCGAACAAGTGCGTACTAATAAAAACTGAACAAATAAACACATTTAACACAGATGCGATAGACATATGCTGCAGAAAACACTAAGTACCTTTGCATGTACATAAATTGTTTCAATTTGCAACTTAGGACATAGTAACAACTAATACTATAATGTTTTCTAAAACTCAAACATAAATACGGTTTATGGCATACATCAGATTTCGTATTTATATTTGTATCTTAATGTCTTGTACGAATATTGCTTATGTTTACACACGCAGAACAAAAAAATCTGATTAGAAACTGGAAGTGTAAAAGATGTTTTATGAATATAATGGACGCAAGAGTCATAATAAAACCATATGTCATGCAAAAAGTAATCGTGTCCTAGACTAGATTCAAAAATTTTTTGCTGTTTAACTGTACTTAACCTGTTTTCTAAGGTACTTATAACATGCTACGCATATTATATTTTCAGCATGACATGCAAAAAAGTTTATGGATTTTTTAAATGTATATGTCGTTAATTCGGTTAAACACCTGGCAACTGTAAAATGTGTCTTGCGATCGTAAAAGCTGTTTGAGTCAAACAAAAAATACATGAACTTCAAAATACGCGTGTACTGACTTTTAGTCAAAACAGTAGTCAGTATTTTCGAGGGTGGGGTAGTCGTATTTGACGTAAAAAAACGCTTTAAAACTAAATTTAAATTTTTACATATGTAAATTTTGTATTTTTTTGTAAAAATTGCGTTCTAAATGTTTTAAATGTTATTTTTGTTGAACCCTCTGCACAAAAAAAAAGACCTCCTCCCTTTAAAAAATGCGCAAAAATTTTTCTAGAAAAGCGGTGGCGTTTTTGTTCTCTTCCTTATCGCGTGCTGCGCCTCTGCGTCTTGTGTGTATTGAAAGATCTTGAATTACTCAAAAAAACTATTGAACATGTATATATCTTGTTTATATTACAAATTTAAGATCCTGCATTTTGAAAATGTGCTAAACGGTTACAAAAAATGGCAGAAAATAGAACAAGACATTTAAGTAAGAAGCAGTAATTTTTGATGTGCTCGGGTAATGGTTTTATGCCTTTATTATAGCAGAAAACATATTTTACATGTTTTCTCAACGCATAAACACAAACAGTACAAGTTTTGGTTTCAGTGTATTTTTAGTTTACAAACCGTATTTTTCCTGTTCAGACGCAAGCATGGTCTACATTTCAGCAGCACCTTATGATCAAAAAAGCGCGGGGTTCTAAACCATCACTTATTTTTTATTTAAGAAAAGGCAAATATATATGTAAGTTGTAAGAGCTTCTTACCACATAATTCACGCAAAACGAAAAAATGATATTTTTTATAATTAGGCTAAAGAATTTCTTTATTAAAGTTTATATTATGCTTATAAATTTGTACACTAATTTTTTAGTTAATGATTTTATACCGTTAGGCTTTGACTGTTTTATTTTCTAGAATGTTACCTTTAGCTTTATTTTTAGCACACAGTCCGGTTTGGACAACAACTAACCCAAAAGCGCTTTTTATTACTACTTTTTTGCATAGTTATGTTTTCCAGATATTCATACGCTATAAATAGACTAAAATGACATATAAGTAAGTCAATGGGCACTATTTAAACCATCTTTAGATATGTGTTGTTAACCGGGAAAATTTTTGGGCTTATGCAGACAACGATGAAGCTTTGTATGTACTTTTGTCAATTTGCCCTTGTTAACTTACTGGAAAAGCATTATTCTTGCTAAAACAAGATTTTTTATTTTGTAAAGGTTTATTTGGATCAGTTTTTTATCGTAATTTAGCATTAAGATAAGCTAAATATGCTTTTAGTATACCTTGAAAATAAACATGAATATTTCTATACGTCAAATATAACTGATCGGGTATACCAGAGTAAATAAAAAAAAAAGATGCAAAAGTAGTTGTAACCATATAAAATTTATTTGTGATGGTTTTGAGCAAGAAAACACAAATTGAAATTAGAATTAATATAGCTTCTTCGTTTTAAAAATATAACAAAGCCCATTATTGCGTCTGAATATTGCAAAAACTACTGTCACTGTGTAGGCATTTTTCTTTTAAGTCTTTGTTTTTGTTATTTTGGCCATGTTTCTATTTTGTCGTTTTGAAAAATTTGGTAACCGTTCTAGATTATATGCAATCAGTTTATCGGCTACTAACAAAGCATAAAAAAGCTTAATAAAGATGCCTGTCGTATACGAATGAGCAATAAATTACACTTCTCGCGTATTTTTTACAGTAGATACGTAGTAGTTTTATAAAAACAAAACCCCTATGCATTTTTTTGCAGGATGGATTTATAGTAAACTTTGTAGTGCAAACACTTAGTATTAAAATTTTTACCTGGTTCTCGGTTTTTTTTACTAGGTGTAAGAAAATAGAATTGTGTGAGTTGGTAGGGTTAGAGCGCGTATAAAAAACGACAAAAATATGCAGTATCACATTGTTATGAATTGCGAAACCTTTATAAAAATGTTTGTTTTTATATCAACGTGAGTCTTTAACATACCGCTTCCAAACGCCGTAGAAATATTTTGTTAGCATATTTTTATAATAAAAGACTATAAATGTTATCTTTTTATTCTATTGCAAATAATAGTTTGTGTTACCGCCTTTTTTACAGCAATGTATAAGTGTTTTTCAGCAGATATTTTATTTATCCGCGAAAGTCCTAGTCTGTCTATTTTTTCTAATCAGAATTATTACGATGTGACACGGGTTTATTATATGGTTGGATTTGCTAATATCCTTTAATTGCACAAAAAAAAATTGCATTCTGTATGTAATGCGCTGTGTATTTGCCATTGTTACCGTATTGAACCATTTATATGTATATAACTGCGTTCTACATAAGGCCAACTATTTTTACTATATATTTCTTGCCGTTTTGAAGTCAACTGTGTTCACTTTCAGTCTCTTGCGGATTTGACTGTATGACGCGTAAATCCTTTTCAGTGTTCATCACTCACATTAAGCATAAATCTGTACCTTTTAACATAAGTGTAAATACAAGAAGTTGCGTTTCTTTTACTATTACAAAGCTGTTTTCTTTGTCAATTGTGTTGTAATTATATCCCAGCAAAAAAAGTCTTGTATATATTTGCGATTTACATATATGAAACTTTTTTCCAGATGACGTTTTCTTTACCTTCGATCATATTACAAATGATTTACAAATTGTAGCTTTATCGATATCATCAATCTTATTTCATACATGTGATAGTCCGATTTACACGCTTTTATTATTGCATGATGCGATTTATTTTCTGTGTAAACTGTAAATCATGCATAAAACACCGTTTTAGAACGTTTTGTTATCTTTTGGTTATTAATCAATGTGTCGCAAAAATCTATGTTTTTGTCATTTGTTAGCACAATTGCACATGTAACACCGCGGCAGCTATATCATATATATATTACTATTACAAGTTTTGTAATCTGCATTTGAGTCACCAGAACGGTACATAGAGTCTAAGATAACTTTTATATGTTTACAGCTGTTTTATTTGTTTTCGTGCATTTTGTTTGTTACATTTATTTTTGTCTTCTTCTGGGGGCGCCTGTAGCCCATAAAAAACTACAACTTTTTACACTATATGCTAATTTAAGTAAAAGACAAATAGGGCGGAGTTAACCATAGAAATTGTATCGAATTAATATAACTTTTTTGGGTGCACAGCTTTGTTGAAAACAGTCACGCGTACAGAATCTATCATGTTTAAGCAAAAAAACGTGCGCATGTGAGCAGCGATCATTGAACTTGTGGTTTTAAGTGTAAAAATTAGATAGAACTAAACATTAAACAACGAAAACAAGTCAACATATACAAAAAAAAAAAAAGATTGTAAAAAAGCGAACATGTTTTTTTTAGAAAAAACAGAACAGTGATATAAAACACATATGAAACACATTTTAATAAAATATTTCTTTTTTTGTTTGTTTCTAACTATCTGTGTCTTTTGCAGAGTACAATTGTCACCCTATTTTTTTCTGTATATTATCTGTAGTTAATCGTATTTTTATAATGAAATTAGATTTACTTGATATAAAAAGTAGAAGGTGTACGAATGTAAGTTTTTGGTTCATCTCAATTATTTCTATGCAAATTCTATTTTTTTGTTCTTTAAGTCTTTTAACGCACGATTTGCATATATTAGATAAAAAAAATCATTTTTTAATTATAGATCTAAAAATACTAACAAAAAAAAATATGTGGCAAAAGGATGATAATTTAAACAACTCAAATGCGGCAAACAAATCACTTAAAGTTATAAAGTATAAAAGTCACGTTTAAAAAAAAAATAAACACCGGTAAACGGCCAGGTTTTTAGAACGTTGTTTCAAATGTGCAAAAAATGAGGTAAACTTAAATAAAAAATTATTTATCAGTTTTGTGTTTTATTTAATCGAATTATTCTACAGATATAGACAATACATATTACAAATCATTTTGTTTGTTTTATTGACAATCTTTTTTTTTCTATTTTAATCGCCTTTTTTTGTATTTTTATTTAGCTGTTTTTAACAAAATCATGACCGAAAGAATTTGTAAACAACTAAAAGGTATTACGATATTTATAAACATCATAACCGCAAAATTCTGGCATGTCATATATGTTACACAAGTTTAAGTAGACTGCTGTCGGTTCATATTTATGTTTATACTTAAGCTTTAGTTTTTTTGTATTTTTTAATGGAAAAAATCTAATTTTTTTTGATCTGAATTTTTTCATTTAATTTGAGAACACGTGATAATTTATTGCTATATTGTATAACTTAAATTAAGGTATGTTTTTTACGAGAAAGGTGCATATTTGCTTATGAAAAAAAATAAATTTACTACAATAGAGGTATAGTTTTTATGCTTTGGATCTTAACACAAATACAAAACTCATCCCTCTACAGAACAGCATATTTTTTTTTTATGAAAGGATAGCCCTTGTATATAATATATAAAATACGCAATACTCTTAAGTAAGCATTTATTCATAGTCTATATAGAAAAACGTGTACTATATTACCAATTTCTTTGAATTTTAAAATTTTTTACTGGTTTGGATTAGATTTATATCTGCATTGTACAAGCTTTTAGCGCTTTTTTTATAGTAATTAGGTATTTTACACTGATTTGTGTATGTTTATTGTAAACTAATACAATTCAGTATTGGATTGTAAAACGACGGTCTGATAAATTTGGAACAGGATATAAAAAGTAAAAATACTCCTAAAATTTTTTGAAAGACAAGCATTTTACATTAAAAATCATAAAATGAATTAAATTACTTTTTTTACAGTAAGTTGACTATGGGCAAGTTATTCTGATATCTAAAATATGTAACTAACGTTTATTTTTGATAAAAACAAAAAGGTCATTCTCTGGTAATTTTTGGTACTTAATTGCACATTAATGCATAGTTTTAAAACAAAGCTTTGTAAAAATACAGAAATAATGACTGCATACATTTTACGATGCCATTACTATAGCAAAAAAATTTATACATAAAATGAGATTTTAACAAAATATATCTTTTTTGTATAATAAAATGTTTTTTCTAAAATATATGTTTACAAGATATTGTAACGAAAAACAAAAAGACGACACCAGTGTATAAATGCATATAAAAATGAACCACGAGGTTTTACAGCAGATTAGTCTTGCGTAAAAAACAGAATATACAAAAATTTTATGTGTTAATTTTGGATAGCAGGTCAGTATAATTTATGAATGGTAGTTACAAAAACTTTTATAACAAAATATAACAGAATTTGCTTGTGTAATACGGTTTCATTTGGGATTTTTTTGCACAAGTTAGCTTTCACGCACTCTACTGGCAGTCAAGCTTTAGTTCTAGTAGAGCGCGAAAAATAACTTAGTGGTAAATAAAATCGATTCGTTTACTAGCATATTTAGTATTGATGGCAACTATTTATTTATGTTTTAAATTGATTGTTAGTTTTTATTTTAATTTGTAAAAAAAATTAGAAAAAAGAATGGCAAAAAGTTGTATAATGACATAATTTTGTAAAAAAACGGCTTTTCCGTTTAAAGACAGTTAACGTGTATGTTTGTTACGACATTTGAGGCTCGTATAGGTTACACCACTGCTGTTTTTATCATACTGCATTTTATATCTGAACATTGGCACCTTATAAAGTTTTTAGTACGTATAACGCTAACTATATTTTTTACTATGTAGTCCACTGCATTTGCGTTTGTAAAAAAACTCAACTTTGTCGAATCTATACAGAATAAATTTTTATGTCTACAAAAAAAAATACAGAGGCATAAAATTTATTCGGTTCGTAAAAAATAAAGGTTTTTAGTCTGCTTAACGTACCTTTGTTTGGCAATTTTATACAAAAGGTTTTTACAAAATCTTAACTAGACTTTTTTTTTTGCCAGTCGACTAAGCGTTAATGTGTTTTAAAGCATTAAAAAGCAACCAGTGACAGCCATAATAGCAACTTGCCTTGTCAAAACAATATTTTTTTTATTGCATACAATAGCAAAAAATAAAATGCACATAATATTTTGATTCTATTTTTACAAGTTCTTTTTTAATTTTATTTTGTCCAGTCATGAAGCAACTAAATTGCACATTTTGTTGCTTAAAAGTCAAAAACATTAATTAAAGCAATATAATTGATTTATAGTATTGTAGTAACAAATTCTATACACTTTTTAACAGAAAACTGTATTACTTAAAAATAAATAACGAATGTTCAAACGAAAATTTTATTTATAAGTCTATAAGTGTTTTAATTATACAATGCTAGGCATTTTAACTTTTTTATAGTTACAGCTCCCTATTATAGTAAGGACTGTATTATGTAAAATATCTTTATTTATATATATATGCTTTTTTTTAATTCTGTACTACAATGACAGCAGACATTAACTATATATTGTTTTTGTTGCACAGATTGTTCATTACAATAAAGTTGTAGATAGATATACCATATAGGGCGCGGATTATGCCTGGGGACGTAACAATAACTTCTAGTGGTGCCAGAAAAAAACACCGGTGTATGTAGATTGTTACAAAAACACGTTTTTATTATGTACGCGTAAAACGCTATAGTTCATCGTTCCTACATATTAGATATACATTAGAAGACAAGCCTTAATACATCTGTGCATACTTTTAAAACAACTATGCATAAAAAGCAACATGTTTGTTATACCAGTGGTTGCATAATTTGTAGATACTTTACGAAATACTGCTGGTATTCTAAAAAAAAACGCCGGCTGAAAAGTGATATAGAAGTTTTATTGTTGCAATATACAATAATTCTTTGTATATCATGTAATTAAGTACTTGCATTTATACACGAATTTATTTTTACTGACAAAACTAATTGTTTATATACAAACTTAATTTTTTTCCACGGTTTTTTACAAGAACTTACATCATACATGGATTCTCGCTTTGTCTTCTTGCAAGTATCAGCGTCATAGAGCACGCTAAATATCAATAAGAGGACAAGGATTTTTTGTTGACAAGTAAGTGTATATGTTTTTCTTAGTAAATCCTGCATTTTTTAAATGGAGTAAGCTATAGTTTTTTTTGGCTTACTTTAAGCAGATTTGTTTAAAAACAGTTTAGTTTTATTATTTGCGTTATAATATATTTTTATTATTTATTGCTTGCTTGCTTATACAAAAAACACAAATAAGTTCAAGTATATAAACCTTCTTGTGAATAACATACCGCGACAAAAATTTTTCCCATGTTTTTGTTTTTTTAAGCGTTAATCTTTAGTACAAACAAAATTTTATATTAAAGATAGGTCAAGAATCACAACAAAAAATATGCTCTTTTGCCTTTTTTGGTTAAGTATGCAAACATTTCGGGCAAATTGTGGCATTCTTCTGAAATTATAGAATTTTAAAATACGATCGAATGCTAGAAACTCTTCCTCGTAAAACATTTCTGTCACTGTAAAAGCTGCCAAATCACATTTTTTTGTGTCAAAAAACATTTGAAGTTTACACATATGAATACTTAAAATCGCAAGAAGTTAAATATTCGCATTGTTTTTATATATAAAGACTTCATATACAACAAAAAAAAAAAAGAAAATGCCTGAAAGCAAGTTAAAGGTAAGTTTTACGTGTACTAAAAATGTTTTTATTTTTACGCCATTTATTTTATAAACAGAATGATTGTGATACAGCATTGCCGGTATACGCCGGTTTTTTTACAAATCTTGTATAGCTGATAAATTAAAAAAAATGCCGGGGCGAAAAAATTGTCTGGGCCCTAAAGTAATTTTTTTAAAAAACAAACGGTTTTGGTGTTTAGGTTTTTTTTTTGTAAACAATAATTTAACAGAACATTTTTTTTAAAAACTATAGTTAAACAGAATTAATAAATCTATAAAAAAATACGATATAAAGAACCAATAATAAAAATATTTTTAAACATAAATACAACCAAAAGGTTAAACTTAAGATATTTTAAGTTATGTACGTTATATGAAAAATAATTGCATAAGTTATTTTTCATTTTTAATGTAGCTATATCTGTTAATTTAAAATGAAGCATTTATTTATACTTAACTCCTGTTTTTTGGCATGATATTACCCATATGTTTTTTTTTTGTATAATGGTAAGTAAACCATATAAAACCATGACTGTATGATTTAAAAAAAAATAATGTCATGCATTTTTGTTGTAAAAACACATACGGAAATAGTTTCACATGATATGGTGGTATCGCAGTGTTGACTTGTAGTCAGTGAAAACCGCTATTCATCTATACAATACAAAACTACAGTATTTTTTGTATATTGTTTTCATGCATCAAACAGCATAATCTATTACATTTATCTACCCCTAAAATGGTTTTACTGAGTTAAAATCTTTATGTAAATAGAAACAATTTTTTTTTTAGTTCGTCCGTGAACTTTGACATTTTTTTGTTTTTTATAAACATTTTTGTTAGATTCTTGGGATTCAACCCGTCTCTAATCCAGTAAAAACATTTTAATAAAAAGCGAATATTACTTTGTTAAAAAATAAGCTATTTACAAAAATTAAATTGTTGGAGTTTGCCGCTATATTTGTATGATGCGAACATCTTTGTTACTTAAATGCTTCCTTTTTAGTAAGGGCCGGATATTAAGATATTATAGAACAGTTACATTTAACTGGCCGATTATGGTTCAAATGATACTTTTTTTTCTATATAAAAAACAACTCTTATATACTTAAATAAAAGTAAAACTTTTTTAATAACAAAACATAAAAGAATGCAAAATTCCGTATTTTTTTTTATGTATAAAACACCGCAAAAAAAGAGATTACACATAAGTTTTTGTTGTCTGGTTTTTCTACAAAATATCGTATGCTAAGTAAAGTCAGTAGACGTCAAAACATGATTTTTTATATAGAATGAAAAAAAAAAATTATAAATATACGACTAAAAAAAAGTCGGGTGACAAATCTGTACTAAAACAAAAAAATGTCTCAAACTATTTAAACAGTAGTGATTTTTTATAGCATTATAAACAAAAGTAGGAGCTAATATACAAAATTTTACCGCGTGGTCCGTTGGGGTCCTCGTTTAATACTGCGAAAAGCGCTCGGTACACGGCATTTTTTGCGCGGCCTTGCATTCTATTAAAAGTCCGCTTTAGAAACTTATTTTTTTTTATCGCAGCAAAGCACTATATTTAAGATAGTCGAGTTTTTTTTACACGCAGTAAAAATATGCCACAAAGCAAATTAGAATTACACAATGAATTATATATAATAATAAGTCTTAAGCTACATTAAGAAAGTGTAAAATACTTGATTAACAGTTTACTTGTATGTTTTGAATGCAAAAAGATCTCTAATGCGTTATATTTTTTATAAAGACACAAAACATGGCTTGTTTTTTTTTTAACAAATCCTTGAGTTTTTTTTCTGATAAATAAGTGCAAGTACAAGACCTAGTGTCGCTACTATGTAAACATAGTTAAGAACAAATTTATTTAACGAAAAAAACATAAATGCTTACAATAATATATTTTTATTGTTCGATCATTGTAATAATGTTAACATATAAAAAAACGACCAATACTAAAAAAGGAAAAAAAAAAAAAATTATATACAGTTTTTACCGAAAAAAAACAAAAAAAAATTGGGGGGAGGGCATTGATCACATCAAAATAAATAATTAAAACAATGAACGTAACAACACGGGCATAAAAGCTATGTATAAAATACTTAACTAAAGTTTTGTGCATTGCAAAAATTATTTTTTTTGCTTTTGAAAGGCAAATTACACAATCATAAAAAACAAAAAATTAAGATAACAACGGTAAGAACTGCATTTTAAAGCGCAAATAACATCAAAACTATACATAAATTTCCGTTTCAAAAAGCTTGCGATCAACTAGTGCGCAAATCTATGCAATTGGTTGTTTAGGGTTTTGGCTTCCTTTGCAGTTTTTGCCTTAACGCGTAGCGTATCTCTAAGACAAATATGCGTAGAAACAAGGAAGCAGGATTCCTTGCAATCAATCAAAGCTTACAGGAACAAAACAATATTTTAGATATATACAACAATGTATTGACCATAAAATTGCAGCTCGTTTGTGTATAGGTTTTTATAAAATGGTTTTATGAAACACATAATAAAATAGCGTATTTTTTAGCCTTTTTGTCGCAAAATTTACGATAAAGGACAACTATCGAAATGAGTTGGCATCCTGTTGGAAACTATGTTTAAGTTGCAAAGACAAGCCTAAAAAAGAAGATAGAAAATCCTTTTGAAATAAAATGCGTGTTGTTTTATCTTTTATTAGTATGTTAACTGTGTTTTACAGCGTTTTTTGCCCTTTGTATTTTAAAAGATAATTTGCACTTGCAAACTCATATCAACATAAGAAAAATGATTTTTGTCTTTTACAAATTTGATAAATATTTGTTGCTTTTTTCAGTACTCAAATTAAAATACAAATTTACATACTGTCTAGACCTATAAACAATTTTTTACAATAGTGTAAAACTTAAATTAAGTACGTTAAAAAGGATTTGGTGCACCAAATGATCTTTCTTTTGCAAAAGCCGTATGTACAAATCACTGCAATAAGTAATAAACATGGTTGCATTTTTTTTTGATTTAATTACATCAAATTAAAAGTATTTGCGAAATAATTATGTAAATATTACATGTATGTACAGCATAATATTTTTGTAAAAGATCTATAATGCATAGATAAACTAACGTTGCTATAATCATACACGATAGCAACGATAAAAGGGTATTTTTTGTTTGTAATATACAAAAATTATAAGTAACGATTTTAAATGCGAAAACTTTTTACGCTTCGATTACCTATAAGGAACCACAATTTAAAATGCGCTAAAATGAAATTAAAGTTTTTTTTGTATTTATTCACTTTTGGCTGATCCCCATCGAAAAAAAGAGTGAAAATGTACACGAAAATATTTTCGTCTTTATGGTTCGTGCAACAAAAAAACATATTACTATTTAGTACAAAATTTTAGTTTTATAGATTTTAACGCGGTAGTATGACACATGTTATTAACGAATAAAAGGCGTTTACTTAACATATCTTAATCTGAAAACAAAAATTGGCACAACCAGTGCAATAAAAAAGTAACGAGTATTGCCGTAGACCGGCTATACGCCTTTAAGTATTTTGCATACAGGTTTACATGTCTACACATATTTATAAAAAAATTTTTTTATTTGTTTTTTATTTATGGAAGAAATGAATAATACTATTTATATGAATTTATTGCGACAAAAAATTTGTGTGTTATACGTGTAAAGCAAATAAATTTTGCTTTGACCTATAGCAATTGCAGCCCGTTAATACCATTTTGCAAGTTGGTAGCAGTAAAACATCATCAACAATAGCTCTTATTGTATATGTCAAAACTTAATTTAGTTATTTTCAAAATGCTATATACTGTATATCTATGTATAGAAAACCTCTTTTAAGATTTTTCATAACAATCAAAAATGACATAGTACGCAAAATATCGAAAAATTTATTTTAAATGACTTATCTTATTTTAAAAAAAACTGTCAAAAAAAGTTATTTCTTAATACTTTGTATAAAAGCGCCAAATATATATACGAAAATCTAGGCGTAGTACACATCTATCTACAACAATCTAAAAAAAAATTAAAACGTTGTAAGCAGACGTTTATTAGCACTCCAGTTAGCATAACGTGGTTTTTTGGCCTGAAAAGCTATTTTACTCGAACCTTTTTAATAAAAATCAACCTTTTTTGCGCACATATGCGCAAAACACAAGTGATAAAAATGCCAACGATACGAAGCAACTAAAGTTTAATTTTTTAAAAAACTTCTTTACTAAAAATATGCATAATCTTATTGTGTGATACTCCATTTAACTATCTTCTTGATTTAAAGCATATTTTATGTATCAAATCATAGTTGTATGTTTTGAATTACATAAGATAGATTTAAAATACAAACTAGACGTAACATTGTATACAACCAGTAGTCACAAAGTAAGTAGGGCTAGAAGATAATGCTACGCTCCGGCAGACAACACTAATTTACCTTAAACTTATACGGGATAATGTTTTTATTTGTACAATTTTAAGGAGTATATCCGACCTGAAGAAAATTATTTTTTTTAAGCCCCATCTCTTGAAAAGTATATAGATCCGACCACTGTAAACAACTACCATTTCAAAAAGAAAAAATAACGTATCCCTAGTCCGTATTAATACTAGGCGTGTTAAATTGTACTCACTCTCTATAAACCAAACCCCATGTTTACAATGATAAGACCCAATTCACATCCAACAAATAAACAACGAATTAGTTAAATATTATAACACATGTAATGCAATGTCTACAAAAAAAAATATGGTTTTGCTACATGTGGCAGTGAATTTACATTCTTTTTTTAGCAGGACTTCTGCTCAATAATTCTAACCTAAAAAAAGCTAAAATCGAAAATTCCTTATTCATAGGCTTTTTAAAATAGATTATACGCATACGTTTTTTTGAATGTTTTTTTTTAGTTTTTCCTTTTGTGTTAGCACAAAAAATTACTCTATTTTTGTGCAGATTTGCGCCA
>JAQFYM010002558.1:0-22957 GCA_034694785.1 Agrenia bidenticulata
TCTATGCCATTTCTGTTTGTTTTTTGGCGTCTTTCCCTTGTTTTTATTCTCTTTTTCGAAGTGACATAAAAATACTTTCCTTCAATTTGCAATTTTGTTGTTCTATAAATACACAAAAAGATTATTTGGCAAAAATTGCATGTTTCGCCGCTTTGATTAATCATTTAAGGCTTATTTGTTTAATTTTGTACAAAATAATATACTATAGAATAAATTTAATGTAACGAATCATTTATGTATACATTGTATATAATAGTTATAGAATTTGATTAAGGTTGTTGTTTTCTATATATTTTTATGATTTATATTATTTATTTATATATTATGTGAAGTTTTATTGTTTTTCGTTGTTATTTGTCATTTCTACATATTTATTTTTCTAATAATGCAAATCATAGTCAGAATACACATGGATGACTTTTTTCTTCATGGGTCCCGAAAAGGAAAAATACCCATGGTTAGACGAAAATGGATCACTATTTATTACTAATGGGTAAAAATACCCATGGGTAAGTACATGGAACATGCCCTTAATCATTTCATCAATAAGATGTGCAATGATATTAAATTATCTGATCTATAGATGTAAAAGGATATTTTGTCATCCCACCTATAGATGTAATAGGATATTTATTCATCCTTCTTTAAATTAAATGGGATCGGAAACTATTACATCTATATGTGTAATGGGTCTAGAAACCATGTCATCTATTGATGTAATAGGGGTTTAAACCATTCCATCTATAGACGGCATAGAGTCTTAAGCCATTCCATCTATAGATGTATTGGACTTACAAACCACACCACCTATAGATGTAATGGGGTCTTAAACCATTCCATCTATATGTAAAGGAGTTTTAAACCATTCCATCTATAGATGTAATGGAGTTACAAACCATTCCATCTATAGATGTAAAACTAATTAAGGGTTAATAGTGTTTCTAATAGCAAATGTCACCTCGCATATATATGATTTTGAGAATTGATAACAACTAGTCAGCGCTTCATAAGCGTGTTTTATATTTAAAGTTTGCATTAAACACCAAAATTCTATAATGGTAAGCTCCAAAAATTTCTTTACCGGTGAACTATCAGTTTTTAACCAATAAATTCTTTTTTTACTACATACGTAAAAGTCACTGCTCGAATAAATACAAATAAAAATGGGCGAGTAACTCAAGTTAAATTTGTTCGATGTAATTCAGGAAATCATTCTCTTTTATTTGTTAGTACGCTGACCTGAATACTGCATATTTTATTTTTGATATGATTGCTTAATGCTTTATTTTTTATTCTTTTAAATAATTCAAGTTTATTGTCTTCCGCCCCTCCATATAATACATTGAATTTATCATTTATGCCTTTTATATTAATGAATATGATACGGGAATAGTCATATGATTTTTTCGCATTTCAGTATTAAAAGACTTAAATAACCAAAAAGATTAGTAGGCGAAAAAAGTTTGTTTTTTCAATCAATAGATTCTATAGTTTATTTTAGTTAATTTTATTCTCTTCTTTAGATAAATGCGTCCACTTAAAAATTTCCGCGAGAATTTTAGCAAAATTTAGCCTTTTAAAAGCCAGCGGATTCTCTTATATAATAATAATCACCTATTAATATCATCTGAGGAAAATGCCATTTTTATTTTGCTTAGTCTCGTACTCTCTGAAATGTTTTATATTACTTTTTTACTGCGTATAAACTTTTAAATGTGTCTTCAAACAATCCAGTAAGACAAAAAGATGCCAAAACCTGCACTATAAAAAACAATGTAAACCAACTATTTTTAGATATTTAGTTTTGCGAAACTGAGAGACACCAGCATATGAACCGGTCTTTACTTAAGCACCATCTGTACATACACACTTTAAATTTGCCTGATCGATGTGGTGATTTGTAAAATAAATATTAATTTCCTCAAAAATATGTATAGCTATGGTATCACTGCTTGAATGAATAAAAAATATACAAAAATACAACAAACTTCACTAAATTTGATTTTATTAAGATACCATATAAAACAAAAAAGTTGCGTCTTATTTAAAATATGTGTATTCTCATCAAGTTGAATAGAGATGTAAGCTGTACTTTTTAATTTTTAAATCAATTGACTTTTAATATTTTATGACAAAAATTCACAGTCATCCATTACTGTTGAATCCGATAATTATATTTTTTTTATTTTACCCATTATACCATATAGTACGGTGATTGTTGTGACAGGTGCTGGTATTCGTAGTCTTTACCTTGTAGTATAAAAACCTACCTTCTATAATTTGTGTAATAAGCATATGTTTTTTTTCTTGTTATTTTTTATGATCAATGGGCTTCTCTTCTCTTCTACTTTATTTTTAGTTTTTTCATATGTTCCTTTAATTTTCTAAAAAAACTTTTCTAAAATAGCTTTTAAAAACATTTTCACGTACCGTATATGTTTTTCCTTGTCTGTGTTGCTAAATTCTGATCAAGTTTTGGTAACACCATGGTGCTATTAGAAAACACCTTTTTACATAGAAAACAATAGGAAGTGAAATATTGTAGCGCACAATGATCTACAAAAATCCAACATAAACAAATTCATGCTATATTTTCTTACTTTTTGTTAACTTTTTAGAGGCTGGTTTACTTTTCAACTCATTATTAGTACATCTATTTTTATTGATCAAATCCCCAGTATCAAAGTTCTCCATTCTCAATATAAAGGTAAAAGTAATGCAACTGATCAATTCCATTCCCGATAAATCAACAGGGTATAGATCGATCTTATTGTACGCCTTTGACATAATACAACGCACCTAAATGTTTGGAGTCTTTTTTTATATATTTAACAGGATTTTTGCTAAAGTATTGTACATTTGCTTATGTGATACATCAAAAAAGTTCTAACCAGTTAAAACAAAGTCGCGTAGGTCTTTTTAAAATTTTTTATATAACATGTTTTAATCGACAATTTGTATTCATTTACCTAATACATTTTATTTTTTGCTATGCTTGTTTGTTGTAAAAGAGACGTGTTTACACATACTTTGCTTTATAGATTTTACTTAAAGGAGTTTTGTCTTGCACAGCTCACAATTAAGATTTTTAAATAGAAAATATTTTCCCCGCAGTAAATATCTAAAAAAAAAAACGGCAAAATCTAAGTTTAAGTTTCCTATTGTTTTTTTGACTTTTATTTTTGGGTAATGTCAGGTTACTAATGGTACTACTTTCTGACGTAGTATTTTTTTCTGCAAAAGTTCTTTTAGTTTATTTGATCTAGGATAAGCAGAATCGGCAATGATATACTAATTATTTGGCAGTTAATCAATATATTGGGGCAAATTCGTGCCCAAAAACACCCAGGCATCATATTTATTTCTAAATACAGCTTCGCTACAACGCAAAAACTTAAATACTTGTATTTTACACGTTAAAAATTATGAGAAAGTCGTTGTTTCTAGCTACAATATAGATTTCTGTTACTTTTTACATACTTTAAATAAACGTGAGTCCCATCAATAACAATGAAAGTTTTTTACAGTTACCATAACTTATACCACCTTCTTGACAGTTCTTCTTATTCATTATTTGTAGGGAAATTAATAAAATTTCTTATTTGGTTTACAAAATTGACATATGTAAAAAGCCTATACGCACTTTATGGTAGAAACGCCAAATTTTTTTTGCCATATTTTTGGACCATATTTTTCCTGTAGTATAATAAAGAACAATAACAAGCTGAATTAAAAGCAAGACCTATTTTTTATTGATTGTTTTTTAATATGCAACTAGAGTAGTAAACCTTGCTATAGAACATTGACAATTATTATAAAATTGTTTTTCCCGTCATACGTAAACGTCTAAGTTATACCTTTCTAAAGGTTAAAGATAACTCTCAATTTATATGATAAGCATATAAGTCGCAATAACAAAAATAGAATCGGTGTCTGAGACAGAAGATGAGAAGACTTCAAATGTTCCATGTTATGGTTTACCTTACTGGAAAATAAAATGCAAATAATAAATTGTATCTACTTGCCCACAGGGTTATTACCTATGGGTTATATAATTAATTACATACCCATACAAATACTTTACTATCTTACCTTGAAGATGTTATCAATACCTATGGAAAATGAAAAATCCACTCCCATCTTGACATGAAGAAATAGAAATAAAAAATGCACGAAATATATAAAAAGATGTTAATGCAAACAACTTGATAAAAAACTGTTATAGAACTCTAAATATATTGCAAATGTCAAATAAACAACACATTAAAATGATAAATCATTTTATATTTATATTTGTAAAAGTCTATACTAAATTCTGTACACATTTTTGACATTTTTCCGTATTTCTTTATTGTTTTTATTTTGCTTGACGCTTCATTAAAGTTGTCGATCTTTTTTAGCTCGAAAAAAAGCCGGCTCCTTTGAGGCCTATTTTTAATCAAGAAATATCACGTAATGAGCCGTTTGGAGCCTAGTAAATAATTGATATCATTTAATGGTCAAAATATATTGCGCGTGTTTTTTTGTATACAATTGCAGGTTTTTAAGTACTAATTTTATTAACTTATCTATGCAATTAAGCTTTGACGGGCAATTATAAAATTATCTCAACATATACCCAGCAAAAAAATCAATGATCTGGCAAATAGCAACTATTTCTACTACTCACCATGCAAGCCCATATAAATGAAAAATACTGTTATTTTAATATTTTTATTAAATTACTAACGTTGCAAACACCTCATCTAATTCTTAGTACATTTAAACATATTTATTTATGAAAGTAGCTAACAAAACGTGCAATAATGGCTTTATTTAGCAAATACACAATAATAACGCGTTAGAAGACACTTTAATAAACCTTGTTCTTTCCAACGAAAAAAATAACTAAAAAAACGTATAATAATAAATAAATCAATGAATGAATTAATAAAGGAATAAATAAATGAATTTGCATATATATAGCTAAGGCAGTGCAAGCACCGGTTTTATTATTCTCTTAAAATTGATATTGTTGATTTTATATGGGTGTCGTGCAAGCTATCTCGTTGATCCTGCGTGACTTGCAAAAATTTTTCCACATAAAAGGCACATATTACTTTTTTTGTCATCATTCGTTTCGATATACTGGCAAACATTTTGATCGTCTTTATTTTGCATCTTATGTATATGTAAGGGTAGGGTTAAGATAAAAAAAAAGAAATGAGCCGATGATCGAATGATCAAATAAGCCGACTCAAATTAGGATCCTGTAAAATATTTTTTTTTAAAATCTTTTGATCTAGAACGGCTCAAATCGACACCTTTACGCTTCATACACTAATTTCTAGCTACACATGTTATAATTTGTTTTTGTAAATACGTCTAACGTACCCCAAGGGTTTTTTTTAAAAATGAACCAGGGTCTAATAACAAGCAAAAAACACCCGTGGATAATATTACCTAAGAAGTAATATTTCTAAAGCCGATTAAAAATGAGTCCTTAGAGCAGTGGTCTCAGACGATGCTCTTTTAAAGTAATTTCGCTGTTTTTATTCTTCATTGAAGATGGAGACATTAATCTCGAGTGATATATTTCCCGCGATAGTAAATACGAAACATTTCCACATACTAAATTGTGTAAAATGCACGTGATAATAGATTCTACCAACATGTTTGTGCATACAGCTTTGATTTTATATGTATGGATTGTACGAAATCGTTCGACAATAAATACCTCGCTCTTTTTGCATCCTTCGCAACAAAGTTTTTGTAAAAAGCACGATGTGTAAGAGAAAATATATAACCAGCAAAAAAAACACAAAGATCCCGACGTTGATCACGATATTAGTTATTGTCAGGAAAAACTAGACAAGTTTTAAAGACAATTAAAAAGGAACTTATAAAATATCAAAAAAGCAAATCTTGCAGTAATGTAATTATATATTTATATGTTGAATGACTTTTTATTCTACCATAACAAAACATTCGTAGTGGGTTAGCGTATACTTCTGCCGAGTTTCTTGTTTTACCAGCATTAATGCTTGTCGTGCGCAGCACGCGCGATCGCGCCTAGAGCGCAAAATATGGCCAAAAATAATATATTTTGGAAAAAGATGTACTCTAAAAACAAAGATATCCCATCAAACTCTCAAAAAATAGTAAACAAGATAAAAAATAGGGGTTTTATAATTTTGGATATTTTCTTTTATATTTTTAATTTTAATTTTTAAAAACTTAATAAAAAATGTAAGTCCGATACAAAAAAAAAATTAAGTAACATATATCATACTTGATTTTTTGATATATATCTTTGCATTTTAGCAAACAATATTATCTTATGACTTTTGCGATTCTGGCATGGTAGCTCTGCATGCGCGCGACAATAAATTTAGTTAAATTTTTATATGGTGAAAAAACGGCAGTAATATAAAATACATTACAGCTGTGCGTTTCTAAAATACGGCTGTCGGCGTGTAAAAGAGTATCTGATTTTACACACCTGTTTTATGCCATGTAAAGAAAATCCCCCTACTATTTAATTCAAATAGATGAAAGTACCAAAAGAAATAATCAGACGCAATTTATCCGTTTTATACGCTGCTTGATTGATTTTTAACTGCAGATTGTTTATTTATAGTAAAATTTTTCATCGAACAAAAGCGCAAGATATTTTTTTTATTGTATTTAATTAATTATAATAAATGATATTGATATGTTCGAACTTACTAAAAAATATGCGTGACGACGCAAAAGTACTAAAAAAATTTACGAATGAGGTATTTAAAATGTTCAATGCCAAATTTCCTAACATTACGACCATTACAGCATTATTCATCAAAAAGTTTTGAAAGTAGTTTTTCCGATTAATTACTTTACAAATGCATTAAAAAAGCTATATGAAATATAAAATTACAAAAAAAAGAAGCTTAAAAAAATAGCAATCTCTTCTAATATTGTTTGATTGTTTTATACTTTACCCGCAGAAAAAAGCAATATTATAATAAAGTAAGATGGTTTTCATAAAGACAGGTTGTAATCTGATGTTTCAACAACTTCTTATTTGTAACTTTTGGAATGACAATAACAAATATTTTTCATTTGTAAAGTTTTCTTTCTTTTCAAATGACACAAAAATAGGTAGATTTGTTTTACAAATTATTAAACAAAGTAAAAAGTAAAATTTCACTATAAGTACGTCTTTTTTACATTTTAAACTCTCATAAAAATGCTTTAAAAGATGCAAGGCCAATTAAAAATTTAAAAATTTATTTTTTTAACCTGGAATTTATTTTATATTTTTAATCAAGGACTTACCATACCATTCTAACATATATTAAAAATTTATTGTTGTTCAAATATTCATAGCAGCACTAAGACAATTCTTATTGCATCTGCAATACTTTGAAGTTTTATGAATGCCTATTATTCTAAATGACAAATTACCCCTGATTATAAAATAGTTATAAGTCAGACTTTCCTCAGCACAAAATTTTTGTATAATTTAAAAAAAAAAAATAAATATGAATAAATTTAAAAATATTTTTAATTATAATAAAAATGTCGCGTTGCTATGCTCAAAAAATTTACTAAGTTGAAAGGAAGCGACAAGTGTAAAGTCCCTCCCCCGAGTAAGTAAAAACATGAGTAGCTTCGATTAGCCTTGAAATATCACACCATTTTTTTTTTGATGATACATTGAAAAAACTGCACATGATTTTTTTGATATGTATATAAATTAAAATAATAAAACAAATAAAAGTTTTAATTTAATTAATTCGTAGACTTTTTTCTTTTTGTTGGATTTATAGAATATTTGTAAATACACGCACCTAGGCACAAATACTTTTTTACAACAGCTACATATATACCTAGTTAAAGTTATATGTCATGTTGAAAACACCATGTTCATCGTGAACTTCCGTTGCTACAATCAAAAAACATGTTTTCAATTTCATCTTTCTTTGTTCGGTTCATATCTAAAAATTAGTATACCACTGTTTAAAACACATAGTTGGTTAATACGTCAGTTCTAAGCGCCAAAAGTATGTAAGAATTGTCAAAAAAAGCCCAATATATGTGTCGAAAGTTTTCTCGTCCATTCCTACGACTTCCGATAACTGTTATACTCTAAATCGATTGATTTAGCTTTTCAACGCCATTCATCTGTATTTAGGTATATCTGATAGAATATTGACGTCATTTAGCTACATTCTTTTGTTTCGTTAGCTTACTTTATGTCCATTTTTTCTTCTATATTACATTTAATTCATTTTATATGCATTAAAGATATAAAAAAACTACTTTGGAATCGTCAAATACAAAAAGAAAAAATTTGTTACCTATACTTTAAGTTTTGTTCTTTTGTTTTGGCCTTTTTTCAATATATATATGCAGGGAAATCTTTGTTTTTTCTACGTGACCCGTCGGTATGTGACTTATGTGCCAATAGCTTATGATAGCTGCAATTAGGTTTTTGAACTATTCATATGTACCGTGTGTAAAAACGTGCATAATCTTACGCCATATTTACAATCTTTGAATATAATTTTTCCATTGTTGACGTTGGTCGGATCATCACGCAAAAATGATGATTTCTAGTCGTCATCAATTGAAACTATTGCCATATATGGTTGGTATGCATGGATTGTAAATACGATTTAATATCCATCCTTTTAAACGGGAAATCGATTCGTCGAGGAACTGATGCTATAATAAAAAAAAAATGCCTATTTAGATTTACAAAAATAATGGCATATGCGTTTTGATCTTTTTATTATCTGCTTTTCTTTTTGATCTGGTTTCGAAAAACATGTAAAGTTTGCCAGGATAATTAAACAACGCTTACAGGCTATTTCTTTAGAAAATATCTTGCATATCCTATGGAGATTGCATCCCAGATCACCTTGTAGTTCTTCGGCTTCTTTAACGCAAACAACAATCATATTCCAAAGTGATGTTTTCACTCAATCTTATCGATAAATATATCTGAGTTTTGTGTTTTATTTTTCTTGTACCAATTCTTTTATTAAGCTAATTTCTAATGAAAAAGAAGAACAGTATTATCTGTGTAATACAGTAGATTCTTTTTGGTGTACTACAGGATTATTCATTTTACTTTGATCGTCTTAGTAAAGCATCGCATTTGTATCCATCTTGACCTTTTTATTGCGATTGCTACTGCTTAACAACCTATATTATTTTAAAAAAGTGTCTTTTACTTGCTTGCGAGGCAGTATTAACAATGTAGTCTGGCTCTGAAGTCTTTAAATATTTTTTAACTCGTATGTTCCTTTGTTACTTATATGTTTCATTTGGAAATTTTTATTCGCAATATAATTCTAATTTATTGGAATTGCGGGGTGAAGTAATTAAGAATCCCAGCTAATTTAAGAAAGAATTCAGGCAATTTTGCATAGAAAAGAATAG
This sequence comes from Agrenia bidenticulata, assembly GCA_034694785.1. Classification (NCBI taxonomy): domain Eukaryota; kingdom Metazoa; phylum Arthropoda; class Collembola; order Entomobryomorpha; family Isotomidae; genus Agrenia; species Agrenia bidenticulata. Next base: position 9,409 of record JAQFYM010002558.1, read on the forward strand.
ATGCGATTGGCTAGAAGCATTGGAATAAGAAAAATGGCAACACGAAATACTATATTCTAATAAAATGGTAAGAAATTATAGTGTAACGAACACATCTCTTCAAGGCAATGACAGAACTATACTATATTATTTAGAAAAAATGTTTAATAAGTAAAATAAATGTTAATATTCCTGTATTGTGCCGTAAATCATCTAATTAAATAAAATTACTTATAAACAAAAGTGAAAATATATAATAATACTAAAAGAGAAATTGTACTTGCTTTAGAAAATCCAAAAAATACTGTATACCAATAGATTCGGACTGTAATTTACGCGTGATATACGTAGATGGAACGCCTGTATGTAACTAAAAAAATATCTGTTTAAAGATGATTTCAGTTTATATCAAATGGAATTTATTACAGTAAAACCAGATGATTAGGCTAGATACAGCTTTGTAGAATGTAAGAACCAAATTCTGGCCTACATACAAACAAAATATATAGACGTGTCGAAAAAAAACCGTTTCTTACATTGTAACAGTTTGCATCATCTTACAGATGTAATGCTGAATTTACAATGATATAAAATACAAAAGAAAAAATGTTAAAGACAGACATTTTTAAAAGAAGAGATGAGAATAAGGAGCTCATCTTTAAGACTAAATATTAATGTTTTTTTTGTAAAAAATAACTAAATAAAATAATATAAATCTGTTACACAAATTTTCTTTATAAGTTCATAATTTTTATCTTTGTTTTCTTAAATTAAATTTTTCCATACAATTAAATGCCCCCGACATTAAATATTTTTTTTTGGTTAGAAATATTCACTTTTCACATATACATACTTTCTGAAGCTTTCATCTTTATCAACGCTTTCAGACATACATCCTTTATATGAATCACAGTTCGCACTACAAAATTCACTGTTTTTTGTATAATATCATTTTGTATTTCGGTTCTTTTTACAAACTTAATAAATTCCGTTCGCCGACATGTAGTCTATTTATAAATACCAACACTAGTATATCCCGTATATTTTTATTTATTGCATACTAATACAAAAATAATATTTTATTTTGCTTCTTAGTTGCATTTGTGCCGTTAAAGAATGCTTTGACTTTGCATTTTTGTGATTTTGCTCTTTTAAAGTGCGTGATCAATGTAGGATCAAAAAAATGAAATTAAAAATACCACTGCACTTATGTTATTCATTTACTACAAATAGGCCCGTAGAGAATACCATAGGGTTATAAAACGGAACACACCTTTAATACGCTGATAATGCTAAAATTTTTTCTAAATTGCTACATTTGCTTTATCTCCATATCTTAGATCTTACCCTACCGGCTATCGTCGCAAATATGTCTTTTTTTAACAACTCCATAAGAATGAAAAAGCTAAATCTAAAAACATTGATTTTTCCACAAAAAACTTCCGATTAATATAAACGTGTTATAAAAATAATATATTAGTGTTTTGCATATCTTTAATTATAGTTATTTGACGGTTTTGTATTTTCATTTATATTTATTTCGCGTTCGTGTTTTTAGTAGATAACATATATGAATTAACTGCTTGTAGATTAATAAAAATACATACACAGTGCACCCCTTTTTACTGTAATATTTATAAAAAACTTTCTTTATATATAACGGAAACAGAATTCGTTTTTTATTAAATACAATTAACATCTATCCATTAGTCGAAAAAAATCTAGAATGTCTGTGGTTTCTTATAATATTTAACACGGTGTTTTGTTGTTCTTATTTTATCTGTTGTTAGAACCATATGATGCATTTAGAGTTATCGACAGTTATATAAAATTTTTGCATATATCGATAAATTTTTCTATATAAATCGCAGTTGCCCCTAGTATTAGTATGACGTTTAATTATGCAAGAGGACAAATAGAATAAGCTTTAAACTAACAGCGAAGCGTAAAATCATTGATTAAAGATTAAAAAGGTATAAACGGTATACGAATTGCTGATCAATTACAATTTGAAGCTTCAAATGTACCAAAAAATCACACAAGAAAAGTTTGTGTAGGCAAAAACAGCGGAAAAACTAATAGATGCAATATACGAAATGAAAAGTTTGTCTTTGTCAATAATTTTACTAGGAAAAGTATTTAAACATAAAGGCAGCAGTGGTTAGTAGTAATGATGCCCTCGCTAAAAGCGATTGCAAGTGCCTATTGTATATGATTATAAATAAATGATTTTTGTGATTTAAATGGATGGATATATAAGCCGAAAAAGAGGCATATTATCGTGCATACCACAAGTTGTTTTTAAGGTGGTTGCAGACATAGTGGCTGCCTAAGTCTTTTGTTTAAATTTAGATTATCTTAAAGAAAAATATCTATTAGAAAATGTATATGTTTTGTATGAGACTGCGTTATACTGGAAAATGCTTTTTAGATAAAACGTTGTGAAGTAAACGAGTGAGGTATAATGGCAGATTTGAAATTCAACGAAAGAGTAACCCAAAATGTAATGGTATCAGCTGTAGGTAAAAATGCCATTGTACATATTAGAAGAAGTACAAGACCAATTTCCCACAAAGATAAATATATTTTTTAAAGTAAGTTTATATACTCGAGTTCAAGCAATTTATGGATGCAGGCAAACATATTTGATAACTATGTGCAGCATAGTAATAAGAAAATGTTTAATCAAAATAGGCCTTTTTTAATTGTTCCTGATAATTTTTCAGGGCACATGGATAGAGGGTATATTAGAATTAAATACTTGATGTTGCCACATAATGGCAAACCATTTGTATAACCACTAGACCAAGGGATCCTACACAATTTAAAAGTGTCTCATAAAAATACTTCCTTTCATTGATTAAAATATTCATGTACGACTTACTGTAGATATAAAGAATTTTGCATTATGGGATGCGATTAAAACATATCTTTCTTTTATATTCCAGTATCACCGAAGTAACTGTCCAAAAGAGCGTTTAAATTATGTTTAACTATTGCTAGGATAAAAGAATATAGTAAATGGATGAACAGATGTTATTGATGCGGAAAATTTACTTTTTAAGTATATTTATGGTTCAAAATTAAGACAAGTAATGAGGAATTGCACTTAATGAGTACTTGAACGCTAGATATCTTGATGGATCCATAAATTAGAAATTTGACATAATACTTAAAAACATGATAAAGTTAGAAAAGAAAAATAAACGCACCTATGTAATTAACAAAAAAACCGTCTTCCAGATATATTTGACTTCATTTAAAAACTGACCCTACTAATTCAAATTGATGGGCCTGAATTAAGTGACAAGTTTTTCCAATCGGAAACGGAACTAAGGGAAATATTGTTTATAGGTGAAAATACCTAAATAAACAAAAAATTCATTTTTACCTTTGGTTTTATTAAATTAAAATTTTATCAGTAATAATTTATATCTTAGAAAAAGCTTTTCGGTGTATTAGAGATATAACGAAGCGGCTTTTTTAAAAATTTTTTTATGTGCATTTTTGTCATATTACACATAGTAAAGACTTTACATCGTATTTAGTATGCACCTATGTTTACTACACTTGCTAGTAGAACAAAGTTTGTATTGTTTTAATCGTTTCATAGAAATATTCCTACAAAATAAAAAACATTTTGATTTGTATAATTATATTTGTAGAGGTAAAAATTTCTCTAAAAAAGGGGGTAAAAATTTACATAACACAGAAGTTTGCCGTATGTGGGTTTGCTGCCAAAAGGTTTAGAAGATAATCTAAAAAATCAACCCATTTTTTGCTAGTTTATAGCATTTTCAAAACGAAAAAAAAAGTTTTTTTTTGCGCGTAACAGTTTCATTTATTATTCTACTGATTACATTTTTATAGAGGTGTTTATTCTAACATAATTTTCTTTTAAACTGTAACTTCAGTCAAATGTGGGTTTTTTTTCTTTAAATGCAAATAATACATTATAAATTTTGATTGATTACGTTTAGGCATTAAAAAAAATCATGTGCCAGGTTCACAGGCCAACATTTCTTTTTCCGGCAATCAGAACTCGAGTCCTTTCCTTGCTAAAAAGTGACTATGCATTATAATATTAAAAGGGTTTATAATATTATATATTAAACATGCAAATACCCTACAAAACCATCTTATGTTAAAAGTAATGCCTATGATTATTAAAATGAAATATTTTTGCAAAATGTATGATCTATAATTAGAAAAAGACGGGAGTCCAAATATTTTTGACTGTCTGTCGCAAACCGACCTTAAGAGTACATTTTAATTTGACATAATATCTATTTGATTTTGAAGCTCTGTCACAAACCAAATTTACTGAGTTTATGTTAATTTGACATAATGTAGCAATTATTTTTGAAATTTTTCGATAATCGACTTTTTGACGTTTTTGCACAATTTAACCTTTGACGTTCTGTCACAAATTCACTTTTGACGTTTTGTCACAAATTCACTTTTGACATTACCGCAAATTTTGATAATGCGACATTGTAAAACTGTGTTGTATTCATAAAATCATATAAGTCCAGATAAAAATATTTATTATGCAACGCGGTAATCAGCGATAAATTTAAAATGTCAAAATTGATTTCAAGTAATTTTATATAAACAAAATAACAAATTACTACACATGAAAGTTTCTAAACAATCCTTGATAATATATGTTTTTGGTGGGATTTTTCTAGCATTAGGATTTGGTTCTATATATTATATATTTTTTCACAATAAGCAATCTGCAGATCAGGATAATTCACAAACGACGAAAGTTAAATTACAGGAAGAGAAAACTAGAAGAGATTGTGTTAAAGGTTCAACAAACGCTGAAAAACAAAAACACGAAAAGAAACAAAAGACAAGGGATTAAAGGACGAAAAAGTGATAACATCAGAGGATGAGGCAAGAATTCCAGTGGAGAATAAAGAAATGAACAATAATAAAGAAGGACCCTCGAATAAAAATGATTCTAATGTGTTAAAAGGCAACCAGGCAGAGGCAGTTGAACCGGAAAATGAAATAATAAATCTTGGAGAAGGAAAAATAGAAGAATCTAAAAGAAAACAAGGATCTAAAAGAAAAATAGAAGATGTAGAAGAATATGACGATGAAACAATAAAGACGGCTGATAAAAAATTAAAATTAGCTATAAATAGTCAAAACATGAAAAGAAAACTATATGAAAAATTAATGATGGAATTGGAAAGTAAAGAATATAAAGATATAAAAAATCGGAAAAAAATCGAGAATCATGTAAAAAAGATCGCAGAAAAAGACAGGATTGCCAGTGAAATAGCGACAACAGATATCCCCGCAAAGGGCTTGATAGATGTAGGCAGAAAGAGAGCACTCGAAAAAAGTATAAAAAATAAAAAGAAGATATTAAAGGAAAAGAAAAAAGAACAACATTATAGAAAAAATAATCCAGATACAAGAGAAGAAACTAAGATAGATAATGGAAAAGGAAATAAAAAGAAGGGATTCGTAAAGACTACTAAAAGTAAAGGGCGAGAAGATATTAGGAGAAATATCAACGATGACTACGAGCTTTATATGGACGATCTCTATGATTACTGAATTTATAAACACAAGAAAATACTGGTTTGCATAATAGGACTAATTTATTAAATATAATTATTTATTCACGATTAATTTTCACCAATTCTTTAATTTTCGGAGTATTTATTTGTTACAGGGGCCTAAATTTATATTTTAATAATCAAGCAGTCCTGGAATTGAATGCGGGCCTGTTTTTCTCACAAAAGGATGAATTTTAAAATTAGATAGTATATATTATCTGTAGAAATAGTATTTTCAGATATTCAATTAAATCAATGCTCTTTATATACTTTTTATACATTTGATAATTTTGCTAACAATTGTTCTGCAATGTTTATGCACAAATGTGATAACCACAAAATTAAAAACTTAATAAAATATTTTCCGCGTTCAACTCAAATCGCGGTAGATGAACACAGTTTGAACCGTCACTTCCAAAGGGAACTTAAGATTAAGGAATTATTACAAGATATTTCGTTAATTATTCATTTTTTATTCCTCTTTCCTGTGTCTTTAACAAATGAGGTCTGTTGGCCTATATTTAAGCAGCTCTTTCAGGATCGGCCCATATAAAAAACTTTTTTAAAAACCATATTTTAAGATCCATATACTTTCTAGCAATATGCGACTTGTTAATATCCAAAAAATAATAAATTTTGAACATTCGAAAATAATATCTATTATCCAATTTTTTCAAAAGATAAATAAATTTAAACAAAATCTATTTTTTTCTTTACCAATAAAAAATTCGTTTTATTTTTCTTAAGGAATCCGATTTATCACATATTTTTATTTTTTACCCCACCCTTTACCACTTCATTTTTCTTCTCTTTTATTCTACCCATAAAATGACCACCTTCGATCTCACGCAGGCAATCGACCACTATCTCAACAGCATCAATATATCAGAGAAAATAACCCTTGAAACGCATAAAAACAACAAGGGAGTCCCCATTGATCTCGATCATCTTAATTCATTTAATAGTGAGTTATACGCTGCCCTCGTTAATGATTTCACTCTTGTCCACAGTAAATTCATTGAGCATTTTAACAAAATAACAACTCACCATGTCCCAATATATGAGAACAATCCCATTAAGCACATGTTCAATGATCTTAAAATCCAGAGACTCCACAAGCTTACCACATTCCCGTGCATAGCCACCAAGACAAGCAACATCAGGCCTGAGGTTCTATACGGGGCATTTGAGTGTATGGAGTGCAAGACAATCTGCAATAATGTCGAGCAGAATATGCACTATACACTGCCACAGATATGCCCAAATAACTTATGCAAAAACCGTTCTAAATTTATAATAAATTTAGAACAATCAACACTGATTGACATGCAGCTTATAACAGTGCAGGAGGTCAATGTAAACAGTAGGGGCATCCCCAAGAATTTGACATTGGTTTTGAGAGATAACATGTGTGAAAAAATAAAAGCTGGGGATGCAGTTTACTGTACTGGATATTTAACAATTTCTAAAAAACAAGGGCACCCTCAATTATGTTCCTAGTGTTGAGGGCAAGGCAGCCCCTAATAATCTTCAGGAAATTGGATTTTCCAATTTGTTTATTGTGAATAATGTGAGTGAGTGCGATAAGTTTACGGGTGTTGATATGCCCACCAGCAATGTTTTAAGGGGTGGAGTCGACACTGGGATGATTAGTGAAAAGAATTTTTGGGTTATATGAGAAATGTGGATGATTTATACAATAAACTTGCCTCGTCATTGTATAACAACATATATGGGCACACAAATATTAAAAAATCAATTTTACTGATGTTAGCCCAAGGAGTGAGCAAAACTAAAGGGAGCACGCGATTAAGAGGAGACATCAATATTTTATTAGTTGGGGATCCAGGGACAGCAAAGAGTCAATTCTTAAAAACAACAAGTAAAATACTCCCGAGGAGTGTGTATACATCAGGGCGTAGTGCGTCAGCAGCAGGATTAACTGCCTGCGTAGTGAAAGACAGGAGCGAGTTTACAATTGAGGCGGGTGCTTTGATGCTTGCTGACTGTGGTGTTTGCTGTATTGACGAGTTTGACAAGATTAACTACAAGGATAAAATTGCAATCCATGAAGCTATGGAGCAGCAGACAATAACAATTAACAAGGCAGGAATAAATGCAACATTAAATGCGCGGTGTAGTGTGCTCGCAGCGGCAAATCCAATAAATGGAAAATATGATGAGAGCCGCACCTTAAAAGGAAATATTAACTTATCGGAGGCTATAATGAGCAGATTTGATCTGTTCTTTGTGGTGAATGACAAGGTGGACATCGAGGTTGATAAGATGATAGCAGGGCGCATCCTGGAAAACCACAGTGTGAATAATAACACGGAGGATGATGACGAGGAAGTAGTTACGAGTGTAATCCATCCCAGCCCAATATTCAACGACGAAGAGATAAGAACGTACCTCATGTACGTAAGACAAAACATAAAACCAAAGCTAAGCAAAGAAGCAGCTGACCTGATAACCCAGAAATACATAAAACTAAGGGAGAACTCACTAATAAACACCAATAATTATAAAATCACAGCAAGGACACTGGAGAGCTTGATTAGGTTGAGTGAGGCACTGGCTAAAATACACTGCGAACTAATTGTCAATGAGACCCACGTCTTGGAAGCATTCAATCTCATGTCATCATCAATTGTTGAGGTACAGGGAACAGAAATAATAATATCAAGCACGCACCAGGAGGAAGATAAAATAAGCAAGAAGGAATACACACTCATAATGAACTCATTTATCTATATACTGAAAACAAAGGGAGGAATAAGTAAAGATGAACTAGTGGAGGAATACCTGGTAATGAAAGAAAATGATATAAAGAGCGTGGAAGCATTTAAAATTGAAGAAGAAATGGCGAAAAGAGTAATGGAGATACTGATAACGAGAGAAGGAGTACTGTATGAGGCAGAAGAGAAGGTATACATACATCCGAACTTTGATGCATAAGAAAATAAAAAGAAATATTATACTAAATTAATATGGGGGGTAAAAAAATTGAGTAATAAAAAAAAAGAATAGTTTTTTAGATGTGTACTAAGGTTTGTAACCTTTTATATGTTTTATCAAATAGTGGTTAGACAATTTTTTTCTATTTTGAACATGAGTAAAAGTTCCAATCGAGGGTTGCGTTTTACTTCGGGAAAAATTGTAAGCAGCAACCAAACAAACTTAAGGAAATTATATAAAGCTGACTCAATATTTTTTAATTTTTGATCTCGCTTATGTAGAAAAGGAGAATTAAAGATAATTGCTACGATACCTACAGTTTACATATAATGACCTAATTCTTTATATTGCGTAAAAGATCTATTTTTATAGGTTTAAATACTTTTAGAAAAATAATAATAAATGTAAAAAGTAAAAGAAACACAAAAGGTACGGTAATTATATCTTTTCAGGAATCAGTTGAATACGGGCTATTTGAACTAGGGATTTGCAAAAGATCCAAAAAACCGTGTCGGCATTGGCCGGCCTTCCGCGTTTCAATTCTCGTATAAAAATCCAAATAATATGTTAGGTTTGTTTTAAATATAGTTTGTAAGTTTCGTAAATTTGTTATAAATTTTGAACCTACATTTAGGCTGATAATTAATGGGGATTTTTTATTGGGGATGTTGCAATTTTATAGGGATTTATTCATAATGAGATATTTACAAAGAGTAACACTTATAGAACCGAAAGGAAACATATTTTTAATTATTAAAATGTAAAAATATAAGCATTTTGATATTTGTTACTGATAAGCTTTTTCTATCACTATTATGAATTAAATTCAGCTTGTTATAACTTCTTTCCACACACACACACCAGTAAAATGAGCATATCAAAAAATTTTATTCTCACCCGTATCATTTAGTGGATTATAATTTCATAAAAAACCAAATCTGGGTTTGTATCTAAGATGTTTGTAAATATTATACTGTATTCCAGGCCGTCTAAGTAAGGGCGACTGATTATGCGGACCAAAAATAAGAAAAGGACCAAAAAATCTAAAAGCATTTTAAACGACATAAATATATTACTTGGTATTAAAATTGGTGAAACACTGGTTTTCTTTTCCAATCTCTATTTAAGGGCGTTCTAATTGCCCAAAATCTAAAGTTTTAGACTATGGACATGCATAAAGAGTAGATTTGGAGAATATTAATGATTTAATACAACAAATAAATGCCTCTTATTTCTAATAGAACCTTCTCTGACGCTAACACTAACCCTATAACCTAACCAAACCCTATAACCTAACCCGAACCCTACAAACCTAACCTTTGATTATCTCGCAAAAGCAAATTCTTCTGGAAAATAATACAATAGATAGAATCTTCATTGATTTTGTCCGTCTATATAAATTATCAAATGGTCGATATAGATATATATTTTTTTAGTATCATTAGCTGTTCCCTCTAATTGGGACCAATAGCCTCCCGGCCTGAAAAGAGGGGGGAGCAAAACATCTGTTTTTTATAAATTATCGTATAATTTCGGGTTTGAATGCGTTTTTCGGACCCCGAATTTTTTTAGTTCTTTTTTGGTCCTTTTTTCGTCTGCATAATTATCTCCCTAAATAGGTAACATTTTGTGTTTTTATACCATTACTTGATCCCTACGGCAATTTCTTCTTTCCCTAATCCTGTTATTTTATAGGGCAAAAACTTATATTTGTCACGGTTTTCTATTTTTTTTTTGTAAAAATTTTATTTTTACTTTTTTTTAAAGTTTATGATATTTTTTTTCTAGCTGTGCGACCCTTTGTTGAAAACTATGGTAATTTTCATGTACACATTAAAAAAAAAATTAAGACTGTTCCATTTTGTTAATACAGGTGCTGTTGGAATACTGACTATAGCATACTTTTACATTTCTTCTTATTCTTGTTGTTCTTTTTGATTGCTTAATTATCGACGAATAACTTTTTTAGTTATTGGTATATTGGCCCGTATAAAGTGACGCTTTTCAAAATTGCATGCAGGGGAGGTCAAAACCTTTTAAATTTTTCAGATTATATGCTCAAAAAATTTTTAATAAACCAAAAATTGGTATAGGCATATAAAAAGGCTAATAATTTATAGAATTGATTTTTTAAAAAGCAATTTTTTATCCTTTTAATTCAGGGTTATAACATGCACAAGGAACCAAATTTCAGATTTTTTAATTTGATTAAATCTAATATTATGTAATACACAAAGTAAAAAAAAAATATATATTTTTGGGCAAACTTAACCCCAGAAAGTGTCGAGGCTTTTTGATATGCTGTTTTTAAGCTATTTTAGCATGTTACGTCTGTAAATTGTCTTCTTTTGATACTTTTAAGTTGAAATACTGTAATAATACCTTAAAAATACAATTGTATTGCGTTCGTGTAATTTTAGGACACAGTAGTATATATTTATACTGTTGTTTATTTTAGTAAACAAAAAAGCATTTTTTTAGCGCAGTTTATTAGAGTTGAAATATAATTGAAAAACTTGTTGAGCATACCCGTTTGACATTTTTGTCTGTGTTTGTTTTTCGTTTAACAGATTTTGAATTTATTTAACATGTGAATGCACTATAAAAATGATTAATTCATGCATTAAGAACAATTTTTTTACGTTAAATAATTTTTTATGTGTATTTTTCTATTTGTATAAACTTTTCTTTTTTTTTATATTTTCAAGTGGGATACAGAATTCATTTTAGGAGCCCAGACTTGAAAAATACCAATATTTTATACTGGCATAAATTTTTAAAATTATTATTGCTAATGCACAACAAGGATTAAAAGGGTCTCCTTTTGTGATAGATATTTTCCAACAAAAAACAAATAGACCGTAGAAAACTATAAATGTGAGAAATCGGCACGCATAATATTTTTCGCTTTTATTTTGCATACAAATAATTTATGTTCTTATGTTTGAAATACTGTTTTTTATATGTACTCTACTTAAATTATAATCACTAAGTCGTTTTTTAAATACTAGAAATTTTTTTACGTGCTTTTCATGCCTAGTATTATCTGTTTGTATGAAGAGCATAAATATCAACACTTTTCTTTTTTATGTTAAAAAAAATATAACCTAATTTTAAAAGAATATCTCTTAAAATGCCTAAAATTTACATAAAAATTAAATATCTTAAAATGAGAATATATCAACGCAAAATGTCAAAGACTATTAAAATTTAGCTAATTGCAAATGCATTAGTTTTATATAATCAAGATGGAATTTTATTTCGTTCTTAAGATCCTAAAACGCATCCAACAAAAAATCAAGAGGTTTACTCGTTATTAATTATAAAAACTGTAATTTGAATTATTAAAACTTAAATGAAAATGCAAATACTGACACAGAACAACTTCTTCTTATTTATGAAAACCTCTTTTTTGTGAAATAAACAGTCTTCGTGAAAATCTTATACATTCAATTAAGATTTCCAATATGTTATCTTATTGTTTTAAAAAATTTTAATCTAGTTCGCAGTATATAATTTTATATTATTATATTAATACATTAACATCATCAAAAATAAGTATCGTATTTTTAGATCATGGAAACCTCAATATCAAAAACTCTTGCGATGCAAACTTAGAGAAACCAAAAATCACTAGTTTCGAAAGACCAACTTAGTCGAAAAACCGGTTTTATGGTTTCAAAAAATCGATATTTTGTAGTATCATAGTCACTGGATGTTACGACGGTACTTTTTTAAAAATAAGGATGTCATACAACTTAGACTTCTGATATAAATGTTAGGAATACCAGTTAAAACACATGTTAGTTTTCTGTAACCACTGCAAATTTATTTCATTGAGGTTATAATTTTTGTATTACTTTTCCAATAAAACCAACGGGATTTAAAATTATACATGATATTTTCACTCGAATTTTTGCAACTTTTTTATGCTCGCTTTCCTTGTCTTTTGCCTGCGCAGTTAATGGAATAGTCTAGCAGCCAGGTAATCGTAAATCTTCGTTTTTTAAAATTGCATTAAAAAGTTCTTTTTAACTCCTGGTTAAATACAAAAAAATTCATGTCATAGAAGTAGTTATTCCGCATATATGCGTCATGGAAAAAAGATAAAATGTTAACAAAAAAGCATATCAGTAAAAATAAAATTTCTGAATGCTACAGAAAAAACATTTATTACGTAATGTACGCGTTGCTGAGATGTGGACTCTTCCACATTTATTTTTTTGACATTCATTTTTTATAAAAACTGAAAAATATCAAAAAATAGTTAAAATCTAAAATAAAACACAAAAATTCAATTTTTTGCATTTTTTGCTCATGACGCATTTTTGCGTCAGTATTTCACTGGGAGTTAACGCATTTAAAAAGGTCACGAACCTTCCTACGATGTCGCTTGTAAGTGCTTAAGCTTTGATTCACAAATAGAATGTAAAAAGAAGAAACAGGATCATAATGTGGCCGTTGGTATGCTCGACTCCTGTATTGTTATTTTTCTAGGGTCGAAGAGAATTTGAATCATTTATTTTTGTAATATTTTATACATATAAATAATTACTCAATGTAAAAGGTCAGTGGCGTAGCTAAGGATTTTCGAAAAGGGGCTGCAATTTTTTTTTGTATAAAAGGCATTTTTTTTGCATAAAATTTACTAAATTTGCATTTTTTCAGTAAAAAAATTTTTTTTTGCATTTTTTGAGCCAAACTAATTTTGCATTTTTTTTGTGTAAAAAAATTGGTTTTTTTTTGAATTTTTTCCTTAATTTTATGACGACATTTGCACAAGCCCAAGTTGAACTTTTTTAAGAAAATATCAGTAAGAAAATTATTGATTAGTTAACCCTTTCACGAACAGGGGCTAAAATTAAATTTGTTCCGTGGAAATTTAGGGGCTGAATAAAAATACACCAAATATTTTTTGGTCAAAAATGAAATTTGGCTCAACAGAACATGCATGCCAATAATTTTCTGGCGCAAAAAATCGATTAATTTGATAATTGCTTGCATTGGATGTAAGATGTAGTTCTCTTTTTTTA
>JAQFYM010002559.1:0-22940 GCA_034694785.1 Agrenia bidenticulata
GGTTAGAAGCTTGAAATTTTGCATACTGGTATTTCATGGTTCCTTTGTAGCAAATACAAAGTAATACTTGCGAAACTGTAATACTAGAGTGACCCAATAGGGGTACCCCCACCGATTTTCATAAATTGGCTTAGAAGCTTGAATTTTTTTATAAACCTGGCTCGGGCTATATGAAGTTGCACCTGTGAGTTTTTTTTCGTTTATTTAGTTTTACAAAATACAAACCTACCTGTCTTGTTTGATTGGTAGGCTCGATTGAAAATAGAAGAGGTTAGGATCTTCTCAGGCACACCGGGTTCATCGCTGGCTGCCACACTGTCTCCAAAAAGGAAACCTAACAAAATTAATGACAAATATTATAGTACTATTATAGAATAGATAACACAGAGCAACAGTTATGAACGAAAGTTATCAAAAATGCAGATAATTGTAACAGTACCATTTGAAAGCTTCAGTTTCACAAGTTTCATTGCAGCTCTAGCATCTTCTAATGGACAATGACCACTTGCATCTGCCTGAATCGTCTCCTCCAAGAAAACTTCTGCCAAATGTGACAACTTAGATTTTTTTCCGGCGATTCCACTCAAATTGAAGATAACACTTGTATCAATCACGTAGGGATGCATTAACTGCAAAAAAATATTTGATAAAAATTCTAAACTAATTTCAAAGCTTATCCAAATTGAAAAAATTATCCACTTCCAACCTGCAATGCTTGAAGGTCGCAGTTTAAAGATTGGCCTATCAAGATAGCATCCTCAGGGAGTAGTTTTTTCAGGGCCTGTTGGACATCTTCAAGAGTTATCGTGACATCCTTCAGCTTTTCTTCTGTTATCCCTGAATAACGGGTCATGTAGTTGGTGATCTTATCCTTAGGCTTCACAAAAGTTTCGTACACTATCTAGAGCACAAATACAACCAATGTAAGAACATAGACGGATTCATCAAAATCAAATGCCGAAAAATAAATATTGTACCTCAAGGTCCTCATTCACAACGGCAATTTTTGTGAGAGCAAAAGCATCGTTGGTCGTTTTGCACATTTCACAATCTACTGCGAACATTGGAGAGTGGTTGTTTACTTCCTTATACTGTGGCTTAGAAAACTTGAAGTTGCTGTACCTAATAAAAATCAGGAAAGACAAACGAAGCGTGTAAAATAATTAGTGATTCATAACAGGTGAATACTATAAATGTAAAACAAATAAATGTCTCTTGAAAGTTACAAGAACAAAAATCACAAGATTTAAATTCACTCTCTTCCAAGAAATTAATTTGCCCCTTATCTGGAGACCAGAATTTCTTCAAAGATAATCTGGTTGTGAGTAAGGGGCCATTTTAAAACTTGACTGCATTTTAACTCTTTGAACATTAAACTTGCTTACTTTGAGTTAATCTGAATCCATGGCATAGGATAGCCTTCCATGTTCATTTGATTAATACCAAGGAGTAGATACGTCCTCGGAAAAGAATCACATGCTGGGATTTGAGCTTGTTCAAGTGTAGCATGATCACCCACGTCCATATTTTCCACTTCGATTAGATGCTTAATAGGGAATAAAGGACGGAAAACTCTGACGATTTCCTTTGCCGACATCGCTAACTCCAAAGTTCCGTATTCTACAGAGTCCGTTACATTTAGTTAAGCATGCAAATACAAATTTAGAGTAATTTAAATTAAGATTAGCTTACGCTTAAGAATAGCTTCTTTCTGCACATTTGTTAATGGAACACAACTTAATTCCTGAGCCACATCCGTACCATAGTAGACAGGGGCCATGACTTCAACTCGCTCCTGGAAATGAGTGGTTAAGTTGGGAAATAAATGCTCATAACTGTAAAAATCTTGAGAGGTGATTCCTTCTATAACAAGAGCTAACGTATGAGTAAGTCGATTAGCCTTTTGAATGCTGCACCATCTGTAAGATTCAGACCACTTTCAAATAAGAACCAGTTGCATATTTTTAAGAAATCGTAAACATAAAATTAATCACCTTGACGGAGCTTGAATGATATTATTTCCACCCAAAGCATACATCAAAAGATGCTGAACATCAGACATAAATATCGGCTCCCGAACATCATGGTCATTAGATAAAGATGCTGATGATCCCGCTCCTTGCAAACAAAACCTCGGAATTTGCTGAAATATAAAAATGCATAGTTAGAGACTTATCTGTATAATTGAAGAACCATAACCAACATCATATTTCAATTAAATCAGATTAAACCTGCAAAACCTTCTTCCTCTCAGCCAAAAGCTTTTTGAGCTTTTTAAACTCTTCTGGAGATAACTTGGCATTTTCCCCAGGGTCAACCCTTAGCTTCTTTACACCAGGGGCGTCTAATAACAGTCCAGGCTGAAATCACAAAAATTCCCAACCATATTAGCATTCAATTCTCATAAAATTAAATTTAATAGTGCAAACGACTTACTCTTTTCATCTCATCATTTCCTTTAGAAAGCTCAAACTCGGCCAGTACTTTTTTCCTTTTTCTCTCAGCCCTGAGATCCCTCCTGCTTGGAACTTCGTCCACTGCCCCTTCCATGAGGTTGATTATCAAGTCTTTCAAAAAGTAGAGGGGAAATCCAGAAATCATCCACAGTATCCACAGTATCAAGTTGATTGATCTCAGCGTCCCAGAAACCAGCAATAGTTCAAAGCGTTCGAAAATACTGTTGTTGTCACTGCATGGTCGAACGCTCTCCGATCTGGATTTAACGCCACGAGGAACACGGGCGGCGTTGGCTAGACGCCCGTGTTTCTTTGACCGTTCTCCCACTTTTCGATGTTGAGCGTCTGATTTTCGTTAAATGTCAAAGGTCACACCTTATAAAGAATTGAAAGACGAGAGAGTTTGAATTGCGAACTTGCCAAGCTAATCAACCCTCGTGGCGTGGCTTCCTCCTCGGGTCTGATAATTTATATTCGTATTTCGTGGTTAAATTTGGGAAGTTTGACGCAGTATTTAGGCTTTGTTGCTGTTTTAAAAGTGTGCATAAAAGATGAATTTGGAGCATCAGAAATCAGAATCGAAACTGAGAATCAAATTTGATCCGACCTGTGATGAATGTGAAAACATCCCTGACCAGTCATGAAATCAGCTTTTATAATTATTCATAGATAGCTAAATTAGTTTCTATAATTTCAATCGAAAGAAATAATCTACATTGTGTACAGTGTATTATATTAGATCAATTAGTGAAAATGCTATTTAAAATTTCACCCGATCAATAATACAAGCTACTTCAACTTGAACGTATAATTTGAGCCACAAGTTCAAAATTCCAATATCAAAGGTTAAATTTGTCAGTATACGATTGGATGTAATGTCCATACATTGCACTTCTACTTGGTTGCTTCAAATTCAATGAAGAAGAATAAAATCTAACTTGCCGAGGAAATTGCTCTTATCAATCATTTAACTTGAAAAGAATTCAGACTATCCACGAACGATCCTTTATGGAGCCATGTCCCATACAGATTACAGATTCTCAAGTTATTAATACGAGAGTATGAAAACACATACATCAATAAATTCATATCCAGACGTGATGGCATTTTCCGCTGAAGGTAAACAAACTGAAGGAGACTAATACAAATATTACAAATACGTTATTTGAATTTGTTGTCCTATATGAAAATCAATAAATAGGACGAAACGCAGTATTCTATTACAGGAAAATAAATAGGACGATAAGTTGTAATGGAATACAGTAAAATAAATAAGCAAATGATTCCTGCAAAGTGCCTCCAGTTTGGCTAATAATAGCAAAATCCATACAACAAAATCAATTCAGCCCTCAAATCAAATTGAAATAATCTATCCAATCGGAACAACCTCATCTCATCAAATTTGATGATAAACTCATAAAATTAAAATAGTGCTATCAAATACGTTTGAATTGTTATAACTCTTAAACAATATTTAAACTCAAAATCGTTACACCTTTCCACATTCTACTCCCCAACTCTAAACTAATCGAAAACAAATAAGACACTTGAGATTCGAGACATGAATTGACTTTTGCTCCTTTGAAAAGCAAATACCAACAATAATAACTAAAAAGCCATTCAACTCTAATAATGCTCTTAAATCTTCAGGGCGCACTAACTAAGTCGATGGCAACTGTCAAGTGTCATTGTCATAATATGTCATATTAAATGTCAACACCACAAATACTGGCAAATATCACTGATAACGATGGCATATTTGAAACAATAAAATTCTAACATGCAAACAAGAAACGTTCCAAATCCTAAAGCCTCCAGAATTGCAGAATGACTAATTCGAGCATTGACTAACCATCTGAACAAAGCAGAGTATATCGCTACTAACTATAGAAGCACATTGCAAAAAGCCCATGCGACAAGATGAACAAGCTGATAGGAAGGAGTCTAAGGATTTTACAAACCTTCCTAACCTCCAGTTCCCTCCGGACCGACCTGCCGTTAACAACCTTCAACTCTTATACAATACACAAGACAATTATTTTTTTAACCTTGTGAGTGACTACATAGAATAACTAATATAGCCTAAAGATCATTGCGGTACTAATTAAATCCCTACAGAGTTTCAAGTGCCCCGAGTGGTAGAAGTTAGTAAGGATTGGGGAAAATAACGGGGAAAGTTGGTCGGAGAGGAAAGTGTGGATTTGCAAAAAACAGAAATTCGGACATTTTCGGATCTGCACTGGTGAGGACTGTGAAGGAGATATACATTGAGAAGTGGGACTCTGAACTAATCGATATCATAGACTCGGGCTGGATCTGCCATCATCAGTATATAGTAGTAAGCAGGAGGATCTAGACGATCCGGGACATAAGACTCGGCACGGGAACTGCCTCTAGCTCTGGCCTCGTCCTCAGTAAGTCAAAAACTTTATACTTCCTTATATATGTCCAACTACCCGGAATTATAAGTACTTTGGTACTTCGGGTCATGCATAATCATAAACTCATAACTTTATAGAAGGATATATATAGACTAGGCCCATTTACGGCAGAGGGTAAGTCGTAGCTTGTTCATATCTATTTTTTTTAAACCAGATTCAAAAGCCAATATTTTTTACCGATTTCGGATCGGAGGTAAAAAGGGGTAAGGTTCATTCACCCTGCACTGAAAACACTGAGTATATAAGCAGTTAATACTGACAGGAAAAAAAACGAAGTGTATTCTTTCTCAGTTTGTCTCTAAAGGATTTGTTTAGTTTTAGTTTTGCCAGGACATGAGCTTGTACTGTATGCGTATCTGTAGCACAGTTCATAGTATGAACTATGAGTGCATAGGGTCTTACGAGCTGAGGTTTTGTATAAGACGCAGACGTTGGAGATTGTAGCAGTGTGGAAGTATATAGTTGAAGGCTTGAAGGGGGATATGGATTTTTGGGATTTGCAAGTTCAGAGTTGACCTATTTTCGTAGTGTCGGTGCGTAAAACGCGTGGAAGGGTTTTCGGTGGTGAGGATATTCGGACTGATTGGATTTGTGGTTGCGGGATTGATTATTCTGGTGTTACGTTCAGGTTAGAAAATATTTTATTACTGGCTGTGTGTATTTCCTATGTTTTTTCTAACTCTTGGATCAGATATTTTTCGGAGCATTCAGGTAATTCAAGTGGATATCCTATTTTGGAAATACCTAATAATAATACAAGACTGTAGAGAGGCTGCGGAATGATTACTAGTGATTAAGGCAATAGGCTTGACCGGTATTTAAACACAATCAAGCTTAATGAAAGTTCATGTGTAGAAACTAAGAAAGTAGTACTCATCGTGTAGAAAATCTGAGGCTGACAAGTGATACACAACCTGTCTTCTTTCTGTTTGATAGTTATTGGGGGTGAATAGCTCTGTGCGTTTCAGCGTATAGACGTAGTTGTAAAAAGAAACATTAAATTCCACCTTGTATGAAACTGATTAATGTTTGAATGGACAAGTGTCAAGACATGTTTTATCTCGTGGCTATTCAAGATAAGCTAATGTAAGCTAATTTAACACATTAATTAGACACTGCAATCCCAGTTACACGAGTAGAATATTTGATAATATTTGATTAGTTAATATTTGATTTAGGTTATCATACCATGATATCAAACAGGTCTTTGAATTTGGAGTGCAAAATGTGTTATTGTCGAGATTCATGAATTTACATGAACTTAGCAATTAAATTATCTAAAACTTTATCTATTTTAATGCTCAAAACAATTAAATCTCTAAACTTTTAAAATCAATTCCAACGGACAAAGAGCACTGAAGAGTTGTTTTTACAAATCGTTCCAGCCTCTTTGGGTTTAAAAACAGTATTTTTATTTTTATTTTTTACAACCTTGTGAAATACATTTTGTACTCAAACTGCTCAGGTAGTTGAGTCTCTAGTGACTTGTGTCGTGTGGAAAAGGTTCTGAGTTTATTTTTTTTATTCAAAGTTTACATGGTTAGCCTAGGTAGTCAAAAAATTAGCTTAAAAAACTTGCTTCACATTAAATACCTCCCTTTCTTGTACTTGGTAAGTAAGTTGGGGTTTGTGTATATTTCAAGGATACAAATAATATTCCCCAACTTCTCAAAACAAGTTGAACCCGAGATGACAGTTACGGGTTTACTTTCTTTTAATAAACCTTAAGCCGATGATTGGCAAACTACACTCTAGTAACCAGTACATGACAGTGTACAGTCCTATACAGCATAGCCATGTATTCATCATCAGTATCAGTTGTCAGTGTCAGACCAGGAAGATAGATAACTTCTTTTTTTATCTTTTTTTTTACAAACCAAACATTTATAAATAATTAAAAGGTCTGCAAATTAGTCCTGACTCACTAAATTATTTATTACCTTGGAGGCTCGTCACACTTTCCATCTCTTTGGTTGATAGTACTATTATGTTCCCCCTCCGGCTATTTAATGTAAATAAAAGTGTAACTGTGAACTGAAAAATGGTACGTAGGCTTATAATAATAATGACACGATAATGTTATCATCATATGCAAATACTATTGGCACTGGAGCCCTATGTATCTATCTACAAGTTCAAGACCAGTATATTCAGATGCAGTAGGGCAGAAAATGCAGAAAATAACATTACAAGTCCTTAAATATAACATTTCTTAATTTGTATGTAATTCACGATCTGCTCCTATGCATCACTTGAGTCCACCAAGTCATCAATCAACTATATATGACCATGTGTAGCCTACAGCCCAAATCCTCGTCTCCTAGTGGCAAAGCCCGTATACATAGCGTAAGACTTGTAAGTGTGTAACTGTGTAACTGAAAGGAAGGGTTAATACCACCTGGATCCTTTCAGTTTTGCAATACTCTATTTTTTTAAAGGAATTTTGTTTTCTGCAAAAAAATCCACCCTTCATCCTGATTGCAATAATAATATTATGAAAAATACATAGGCAAGGATCTAAGACCAAATACATATTGTCATGTATATAAGTTACTTAATCTGCTTCTTTACTGGCCCCTCTGACCTGCAAATTTTCAAAACCCATCCTACTGATCCTACGCCTGTATAATTCCCCTTGAAGCTCGGGCCAATTCATGTGACAAATGCATACGGCCCTTGTCCATGAAAGAGTTAGATAATACGACGGCTATCTTGTCCTATAAAATGCAAACTGTGCGGACTAAAATGTACAAATGATATCGCTGATGGTACTAATATTTGTAGTAATTTTTTTACGGGAAGGGGAAGGAGGGGCCCTTAGGTAGATGACAAGGCTCGTGTGATAGTTGAATATTTTTAGTTCGGTGATGATATAATATTCGGATATAATTTGGGTGCGATGAATGACCGTTTCATCCAAACATTTGTATTCAGAGGGAATAAGGAAAAATGTGACAGGATCTCTTTTGGCAGTCATCCTGTCATCTCCCTCGTCTCTCGTGGTTGCAGAGCCATTTCCCTATACATAATAATAATATGAGAATAATAATATCACCGTCTTCCAGGGCTATATGGCATAGAGCTTTGGATCTTGCCACGAAGATTCTGTGAGTGTTTGGATACGACGTGCACATAGGTAGTTGGTCTATAGTTTAAAGAGTTTGAGACATTTCAGAGAGTTTAGTTTATTAATCTGGCTGACATGTAGAGCTGGAATATAGTGTGTAAAGGATATTTGCATGAGTGTTATTTTTTTTAAATATCCTAATTTCATTTCCTGTCCAGTGGTTCGTTTAAAATATCTTATATCTTCCTTAAAGAGGATGAAGGACAATGTTAAGCTGTCCTTAAGAAGTTGTGTGTGGATTCATTGAATTTGGTCAGCCACAGAATGGCTCGGGAGTTGGGTTCGAGTCTGGAATGGTTGCGGTTATTCATTTCCAGATTGTCGGGGATATTGTGACTTGATTTTTTGTGTTAGAGAAGTAAGAGGTTGGTTTTTTAAATAGGATTGAGACGGTGATTGATCGTTTAGCACATAGTTTCGAAGATAATATCGATTTTTCTGGCTAGAAAAGTATTTGAATAGGTGGTGGTTGTTATTTTTCTGGATGAGACGAAAGTAAGTTGAACATATTTTATTAATTCTTTATTCAATGGATTTTAAATTAACATCCGAAGAAGTTTTATAAATCTGCATGAACTTTTGTTTAATTTAATTGTTTTAAACTTGAAATCATTTTTAATTTCTACTGTTCTCTATGAAAATTTGCAAAAACATTTTTACTACACTAGATTTTCAGTTACTTGAAGCACGAGTTGTTGGAGCTACTTGATTTATTGTAACATTTTAAGCATTTAATCATACGGCCAGAAATAAGGCTAGATTTCAGTATTTAATATTTTGAATGATTATGCTCTATTGATACAGTAACTTTATAAAGTTATCTATATAGAGTACATATCATACGAGTATCTAAGAATTAACATATTAGCAAACGTAGTGTGAGACTACATTTCTTGCATCAATATGAACGACAGGGTTGCTTGTCAGTGCAAGAACTATTATGGATTTTCTACTCCAACTACCTTGATACGAAATGACGTTCGGGAAATTACTCATCCTCCCGTCTGTTTTCCACCGACTTCTTGGCAACTTCCCAAAAATCTCTTGTCTATGTGCTGAAAGGGTACTAAAATTCTTGAATGTCATAGGACGTAGATTTAGCATAGCTGGCTGCTGCATAAATTTAATCCATAATTACAAAAAACATATATTGCTGATCCACAAAGCCCATACTGCCACCACCAAAGACGTTTACCAGGGAAATCCTTTCCTAAGAAACTTTTCCAATTAAAATTAGAGTCTTGTAAGAACTTGAGGATCATCCAAGTGTCAAAAAATCCGAGAAACTTTCCATGCTTAAGACTACCAAGCTTTTCCCATCCAAAAAATATCAAGATGAATCATTTTGCATATCCTGAAGCTATGCTATTTTCCCAAGGCTGTGTTATTGAAGCTTTTCAGTCTTGACTACAGAATACCCGGTTCAAAATCAGAGCTCCGGGTTCTGTAGTTGCTCTGGATTTGCTGATGACGCCTATTGTGTACCCGAAATCGGGTATTTATCTTTCCTTTATTTTTTCGGGGAAAATCCAAGTTCGTCACTACGGTCAGGATAATGACCCTGACATAATGGTATAATCATGACATATATGAGATGGATACGACGAGGAAAGAAGATGGAGGGGGAAGTTTTTATGTTGTGACAAATGTTGGGAGTAATTGATGACAAGATACGTACGTTGCCTTGTTATTATGTTTTATTTTTTATACAGCATAGTCGCTGAATAAATCTGTAATCATCCTTTAGGGTGTTCCGACCTGAATTCAATTTAATTTCGTTATAAGGTAATTACAGAGTCAGCCAATTTTACAATTTTTTAGTTCCTAAATTCTGGTGACGAATGGACAGTCAAAAGACCAAAGTCTTTTCTAAAAAAAAAATTTAAAACGGTTTCCTAAATGTTTGAACGTAGGTTTCGAATACATTTCTGCTCAATTTATGCCAAAAAACGTATCTAACGTATTGAAATTCCTAAGAATCAATTAATGCTGTACTAAATTTAAATAGTTTTGAAAACTTATCTTTCAAGTATTTCTTTTTAAATATTTAGGTATTTAATAAATCAGACCTTCAAGAATGTTGATTCAGGGTTGATTCAGTTGATTGAGGCTTAAAGCTGATTTAATTTTGCATACAGTAAAATAAAGATTGTTTAAATTCTACACAACAACACAACTAGAAATATTTACTTATCCCCACAAGCCTATAATAAGTTTTACGAATTTAGCACGTGTAAATTTTTTCACCCCTATTTATTTATAGTAGATTTAAGCCAGAAACTCTCAAGTCCCGTCACCTCATTTGGCCAGGATTGGATTGCATTGCAGTGTACTACTAACTCTTGACGCTATTATTATTAACAGTTCACACAACTCGATACTCTTTATGCTCTAACCTCCAAAAACTCCAAGATTGCCTTTCCCTTGGCTCAGATTGCATATTTTTTTGCACACAAACATTTCTTCCCCTCCTGTTTATTTAAAAGCGAAAGTTAAAAAAGCTGAAAAAGTCAAATCTCATCCCAAGTCTCGAGTTCAGTTCTTGGCTTGTGTTAATATTTTGCAGGGATGCAAATACCTCTCCCTTGCCAGATGGGTTTCTGATTCTCTAGTCTCTATCTTCTCCATTGTATTCCCAGTACAGCGATACGAGCCATAAAAAAGGCATATGCACATGGAGATGTACTTGATTTTGGATTTTGCAACGGGTCTTAACTTGTGTTATGCCTTAGTGAAAAGAAAAGTTAAAAAAAAAGCTGTACAGGAGATTTATTTCAGGCTAAACGCATGATGTATGATCTTGAGATTTTAAAACCTTGTGGAATTGCATATAAATAATATCCACAACATTACACCCTTACAAACACATGTACACACACTCTCGTATGGATTTGTTCTCGTATCGTATGCACAATAGACTCGACGATAAGAAAACACGCGTTCAAAATAAAGCCAAGTCAAGTAGTTTGAGTTGTCAGAGTTCGTGACTAAAAATGTTCACAAGATAAGAAAAGAGCTTTTAAGCCTGTTTAAATTAACTAGAGAAGCTCTGGTTATGCTAGCATTTCTAGGATTAGTCAGTTATGTATATGTCTCCTTTTTCCTACCTTATTAAAGTTATAAGAACATTTCAACGAAAAATAGTTTTATAGCCAAAACATAGACGATTCTGAACAAATCTTGGTAACAGTGCTGACAGTATGGACTCACATTGTAGAGATTGTTGTTGCTCAAGGTGCCCTTTGAGCCGAGAAAGTGCGACAACATAATAGTAATTCGATAATAGGATCATTAGCCCCTGTGGCGAGTTCAGATCTGATGATAAGATAAATTATAATTAGTTTGGGCCAATTGTTTAAAAAAAATGTCTTGTTGCTGTTTTGAACTCATGTGTTAGACATTTACATTAGACATTTCGTGTAAGGATAGTTAGATATGTAGTTAAAGCATGAAATGGTCTGTTGTATGGATATATGTGGAATGTTGACAAGAGGAGATTAAGATATGAGGACAGAGCTAATTGAACTATATTTGAAATACACACAAAAATATGTGTATTAAATTTAACGACTATTTTAATGGACTTGACTGCCTTGGTTCTATAGTTGAGAAGAGAGTCGTGAGAAAGGCTTGATTTAGATTCCATGGTTTAATTGATATCAGGAGGAAGTGAGGGGGCGGGGTTAGTGGGGGCTAAAAATGAGAGAAAATTGATCCTTTGGTCTGTGAAAAGTTTTTTAATAATATAAATATCAGAATCATCAGTGTGTTTTTAGAGATGACAAAGACACGTTTAATCGTTGGCAGGCTTTTTTATTTTAGAATTTTTTTCGTAGTTTATGTGGTAAGCAAGTTAATCCAGATTTTAATTTCATATTTGAGTCACAAAACAGAATCCTTGAAATTGAATTTCAAAATTCGAATGGTAATTCAAAAAATTCAAAAAAATTGTCAGAAACAATCGGGTTTGAAATGTTCTGAAATATTTTGACCCCATCCCTTTACTTGATAGTTTAAATTTGTTTAATGATTTAATAGATACTACAATTTCTGCAATTACTACTACGATTGACGGTTCAGTTATTATTTTCATTCTGGAAACGCTTCCATTGACATCAAATAAACAAGGCTTAAAATCCGTTCAATCCCATAACTTGACCTGTTTTGTTCAGACTGTGAAGTCTTTCTTAATTTTAAACAATGCTAAATAAAGCCTAAATTTAATCCTAGATGTATGGAGTATTAAATCAAGGAAACAAATATAGTGATTCTTAGTAGGCTCATCAGTCATCACTAGACCACATACTTGACAAGACAAATAGCCAAAAAATAAGTGAATAATTTACCTACCCTAGTTAACTGCACACATAATTTGCTCACAAATAATAATAATTTTAAAAATAAAAATAAACTTAAAATACGTTTCCAGCAAAAGTTTACATACGAAATCCCTCGATCCACTCCTCCCTATTCATCCCCATTAGTATTGGTAAACAGTCTCGATAATACAGAAAGATGATGCCTCCTCATATAAATGACATATCGACAGTCGATACTAATCCATCTCCCCCTTAAACCACCTAGACCAATATCCATTTCAAAGCACAAAAGAAACACAAGGAGCGCTCGAAAGGTCGTCTCATTATTATTATTGTGTATTGATATGCAAAATCCGTCTCTCTCTCTCTCTTTGTGTTCATACCATCATAAGAAATGAAATCGAAACGAGCTTAAATCTCTCAACTAATCCTGAGTCGGAAGAGTTGTTATATAGTCCTTTCATACTTGAACATCTTGCTGGAAGAATCAAGTCAACAACTGCAGTCCCTACAATCAGCTTGAGCAATTGTGGAAGGAAATAAATACAAAAAAAAACTTTAAAATAAGCACAAATTGCATGAGCAGTAAAACATGTTATTATTTACTAAGCGTCCCCCCTCTCTGCTCTAAAATTGCCGATAAGAGCTCCAAGGATTGCATTGCATGGGCTCAACTCTCTCAACTCTAGTCGATAATCTATTAGAGCTACATATCGCACATACTGACTGCTTGGATCATTTACTTAAAAAAAATTAGAACAAAGTGTGCACACTTTCATAGTTCAAAACACAAGTTTCCGTTGTACACTGGACCAGTGGGGGTCACCACAGGGAAATTTATTGAATCAAGTGTACAGAGTGAGCTCAAAAGCTTTAAAATATACTAATGTTCTTTATAGCCAGAGAATAATTAACACCCATCCATATTTGTCATCGCATGGTCATTGTCATTATAATTATCAATCATGTCGTAATCAACGCTGCAGTGTACAACTTGGGACATGTCGTTAGGCTCTGGAGTTGTGGATCTCTCTAATTATAATGAGGTTTAATTATAAACAAACATAGAAGCTATTAATCTTAACTCTACGAGCTGGGAAAAGGGAAACTATTCACACCTACTAGCTGTCCATGGTCCAAGTTGATATTCTTCAGGCTTTATGGTTTATTTTTGAGTGTGTGAGTGTGAATTAAATGTATTCAATGTGAGTTCATGAAATCCGATAGCCGAGGTGGAATCGCAAGTTCCTCGAGTTGTCACGTACTCCACATTTATTTATCTTTATTGGAATTCCAGAGCGTAGAGTTTATAGTAAACTAATGGACCAAGAAGAAACTGATAGTTCCCAAGGATTCAGTTGACACTGCCAACTACTGAGAACCACAACTTGTAGCCGAAAGACTATATAAACTTGTAAATAGAACTGTGGGAGGTTCTACATTATGTCAGAATAAATCCTAATGTTTTTTTCAAAGCATCTCGGCTTTCACAGGTTTCAAAATTATGCAGGAGGCTCTCTATACCTCTCTATAGAGTTGATTCGAGTTTAAGAGCTTTTTGGTACGAGATCAATACTCTAGATAAAGCTACCGGGGATAAATATGGATGAGTCACTCATCATGGGGGATCTTAGATTATATCAAGACCTCAAACACTAATCTATATGATATGGATATTTAAGAAGCTAAAGAAATCCCACCGGGTCTTTAAGATGTGATTTAATTCCCGGCTAGGACTGAATCTGAATGCATATGGGCTAAGGTTTGTGTCATGGTACAAGAGTTCATTAGCATATGAAAAGTCCTAGCTTTCAGTCCCAGTCTCCCCAATAAGATCCTGAAATGACCTAGAGATGACCCCGATGGAAAAAAATTAAAATCCTAGTAGGTCAGGACAGTTAATATAAACAGAGACATGAAATCAAAGGAAAATAAACTTTGAACCTATCCTAACGTAAACTGTTTTAGTTCCAACCTGACACTTGCCCAAATAGGACTAACCACCTCTGTTTACTTTATATTACAGAGTTGAGAAGTAGCCTTTGCTGAGATACTCTCCAGAAAATACCCCGGCCCCCTCAACCGTTTGAATATCCGAGAGAAACGCTTCCACAACAATCAGCGACAACAATCCTTGTGAAGTTTTGAAAAATCCCGGGGTGCTGAGATAATAAGTCACTTTTGAAGAAGAAACAACAATACATACATATCAAATATCTGTACAATCAGTTGTTCACACGAGATTTGATAATTAATGAGACACTACCCGATAAGATGGTGTCGATACCGAAGCCAAGTGCCCCGAGATTGGAGGACATGATCCGGAAATATGGAGATGAGGAAGGGTGTGATGTGATCTTCCTTGTAGGTCGAGAGGAGCCCTGGAGACTTCCGGCACATACGGGGATACTCCAGAATGCTACACCTGTGTTTCGAGCCATGTTTTCCGAGCACTTTGTCCCTCATCCCCAGACGGAGCTTGAACCTTATAACATCCCTGTACCTGATTTGGAAGGGAGGGCTTTTGACAATTTACTGCAGTGAGTGGGGTTTAAATAATTTTGAACCGAGTCATGAGTTGGCCGTTTTCGGATTTTTCTCAACAATCCAAGCAAGCTAATAATTAAATCTTTTATCTTTCCAGCCATTTGTACAACAAGTCCGTGATGTTTCAATCAGTAGAACCAGCCCTTGCGACCCTGTTTGCAGCTCACAAGTACCAATCTCCAGGACTAGTCCAGCAATGCGTGGCCTACCTCAATCAAAATTTAAATGTAACAAATATCCTACACATCCTCAGCAATGTCCCACTTCTCTGTGGAAACATTCAAAACCTTGAGGTAAGCGTTTCTCAAGATGATTAAAAGACATGACCTTTCGACATGTGACATTTAACAAATTAAAATATGCTACAAGGGGCTTATATATATTTTTTGTCCACAGAACTGGAGTAGAGAGAGAGAGATGATGCAAGGACTGTCCTCCAAGTGGAACCCCCAAGGGTTAATCAATAACCGGGGTTCGATTAATCTTCAGTTGACAGAAAGTCAAGATCCGGACGCAGAGGATCTGGACAGCATCGAGAAAGAGTGTGCTAGTCTTTTGCAAAACTGCTTAGAGTTTGTCGATAAAGAAGCCCCGGCAATTCTCCAGTCGGATGAGATGGAAGACTTGGATTTGGACACGATCAGATTAATCCTGTCAAGGGATAGTTTGGACATTTCTGATGAGAATCTCGTCTTTACGGCCATTCTCAAGTGAGTTCTGGGTTCGAGATTGTCTTTCTTACAAGATTGGTTACGATTTACACACTCAATTTTAGGTGTACTAAATAATAAAACAAGGTCTATATTTGTAGGTTGTATAAGCTCAGGTTTTTTCCATTGTGCTGGGTTGGTCAAGCGGATTCAAAATAGATTATTTTTTTTTATCTTAATCTGGTATTTCCAGCGAGTATTTTCAAAGACAGAGAAGGTTTCGGGACAAGTTCATTTCCCGGGTTGTTATTTTCGGTATTTTTTACGATTTATTACGAGAAAGCGGAGAAACTATTTATTATAGCCGTTCAAGATTTTAACATTTTATTCCTGATCAATTTTTGTAACTGAAAGTTCCAGTAAGGCTTTCAAAAACATTCCTTTAACAGAGTTTGGAAATTTTTAATAGCAGTATGAAATGTTTTACGTTCAAGCTCTCTAAAGATTAAGGAATGTTAGTCAAAGTAATTTATTGTTTACGTAACTTTAAGTTAGCATAAGTAACTCTAGATAACTCAACCATGCAACTAAATGTGTGTAAATAAACTTGCCAGTTACATAAAAAACGTTCGAAAATCAATAATACTGTTTTTATATTCCAGATGGGCTGATAAAGAATGCAAGCGACAGCAGCTTCAACTGACACCGCAATCGAAACGACAAGTGCTCGGAGAGTCCCTCTTCCTCCCAAGATACTTAACAATGACCCTCCAGTCTTTTGAGAGCGACTCGGGCCCTGAAAAATCCGGGATTTTCAACCCTGAAGAAATCATCTGCCTCACCAACGTCTTGCAACTTCTCGACAAGGAAATGGGCAGGAAGCAGTCAGCCACAAACCCGACATTTGGACTTACTTCAACCTCCACATCTTTCGAAATCCCGTCGAGTATTCGTCCCTATTTTAAAACCTGGGTTCGTCCTCGGTACCCACTCCGCCTGATGACCCAACACTCCCCGACTAAAAAGGCTAGAAAGACTAAGGGCCTAACATTCGTGGAGAGATGGAAAAACAGGAAATTTTGCTGCAAAAAAAATCGTCGGAACCAGAGATGTCATTCGAATAATTCAAGTCCGGTCTCAACTCCTGTTCATAGCAATCCTTCTAGTCCAATACGGGTGCCTCGTGTTCGGGATGGCCGGAGTCATCCTAATAATTGGAATACGGCTGTGGAACGGATTGTGGTCTTTTTTGCATGGCTTATCGACTGATTTTTATTGTTGAATTTGGATCTACTATATAGTTGACATCGTGTTCCTCACCCATTACGACTAGTTTATAGTACGTGAGATTGTGTCAAATTTATTAGATAATTATTATTTTATGCTAGACTAGAGTCACGTTTTTATAGACTACTTCGTTCCACTCAGGTTTTTTAACGTTTTTAATGATCTGACATAATCTTATTTCCGACCCTCTTGATAACTACTGTATTACATAAAACTGGGGTCGTTCAAACTTTTTTTTTACCTCTGTTACTTACAGAATTTCTATCCAATTCATACCGAGTTGTACATACAACAAGAAATGTTATTGATATTGTGTTCCTGGTATTCTCCTGACTATTCAAAAAGGTTCTGCTTATTCCTTTTTTAGGCAATTTTGTCACAGCTCAATGTGAATCTTATGAATTTTGTCACAAATCATTGGTCTCAAATTGATCTTGGTCGGAGAAGTATTTTTAGTTAGTCAGTCAAGTAAATGTTTTTTAATTGCATTACTAAAGTCACTTAGAATTTGTGACATTATGACGATTGATTGTATTTGGATTAGTTTCTATTACAAGCTTGATACAATTTATCGAGTCGTATTTGAAAACATCTTCGGTACTTTTAGGCCTATCAAATGTCTTGCAAAGCAGATTAAGTTTGCAATTATAAGGAGCTTGCCAAAAACAGTTCCAGGCCTCGACGAGCTTTTGTTCAATTAATTAATCCAACTTGGATAACCATCGAAGCTCTTGTTCTGTAATACAAATATCCTTTAATTATGAAATATGTTTTTGATTATGAAATGTGATTGTCCCTTTTAAGTTTTAATGAACCTTATTGTTAGTTAGTGCGGTAGGACGCCACTCGAGTTCATACGAATACTCGATTTGTAACCGGGATGCCGGGTTACCCGTAGCTGTGGCGGCCACGTGCCAACTATTACCAATTAAGTCACCGCACCTCTGTCAACGCTCTAATTAGAAACATATATGAGTTAATAACGAATTAACGAACGTGCCACGACTAACCAATCGCTGTGTCTATACATTTCAAATTCAAATTACCTACAGATTAAATACCATAAGGATATTATATGAACTCAACAAGGTTCACTGTCCTGAGGGACGTAATTTATAATAATTATCAAGATTATATACACTCACTACAGTTCTCAAAAATACTTGTTACCCTGTGCTGAGAAAAACTTATAAACTTTTCGAAATTTATGAATTCAGAATATATCAATGTCCTATCGTATTGTTTTGTAAGTGGCTGGACCCATATAAACCTATGTTAAAATATGTTAGGAGAGAATTATATAGCAAATGCTTTTGGAGTGATCAAATTTTGAAAATCTAAATTTCTATTTAAAACCAATTGACCTGTGTAGTAACTGAAACTGTGAATCTAAATGGAAATCAATCTGTAAACCCGCGTACCTAATATATAATCGCTACTATTGTGACGAAAGCTTTTAGATTTTATAAATTCAAAATCTACAGCACTACTCGTTGATTTATTTACCCCTCACCCGTGCAACTTGTGTGATTGAATTTACAGAGAATGTATGCTTCAACTATTTCGAGAGGATGATCGCATAGCTTTAATAGTTCGAGATTCTAAAAAAAGTATTTATAAATCAAATTGAATTATATGTATTACACGATATTGTATTTACATATGTCGAGGTTTAATATAATGTCGACATCTTTACACGACTCGCCAGAATATTAACTCTGAATTATAAACTCTGAAGTATTGTTAATAAAGAAACTACGATGTTAAATGAAAATTCAAACACTTGACCTTTTAGAATCTTTTCTTACAATTCTGTTATCAGTGGCCCTGACCCCCCAGTAATTCCTGGGTTTCACTTCATCTCTCAATTGACCTGTGCATATTATCGCCCACACCGACGATGGATTCGGCATGGATCAAAAAGTAGTTTGTACAGCCTTTTGCCAACTGCTGACATTCGACATGCATAAGATGGGATTAAAATTTGTCAGGTTGGTTATGTTAGGCCAATCGCATTTATCAATCGGGTTGATCAATCATAAAAAATATGTTTTGATCGATACACATAAAAATCTTCCCAATATTGTACCCCGGCTTTGTCGACTATAAATGTCCACACCATTGGACAACGTTCCAGGATCTCTGAATTATAAATGATAAAGAAGCGACACTATTCAATGAATATTCACACCATTTCCTATCTGCTACTAAATTTGCTAAAATTCTGCAACCACCAACACACGTCCATAGGGAATATAGGGATATTACTCACAGCCGTCACAGCTACCAACATTCGTGAGAGAATCCCACTGGCCAATCTACCCTCCGAATCGGAACTCCTTGTCATCCCGGAGGCAGAATGTACTAAATACTTACAGGAGTACACTCTACCCGTTTGTCCCTTAGCATTAAATTTGCATTCATTTTACCCGACTAACCCCATCCTTTATATAGAAACGATCTCTCCACACAGTTACATTAATTACATGCTAATATTCCATTGTTCTAAAGTGGTTGTGGTCTCGAGATTTATTTATTACCCACGGGAAGGGTAGGTGGTACTCATTTCACAATTTTCTTATCGTCTTGCACTAAATACCCAAGGAACTTCAGAAGAGACCATTTATTTCCTCCTATTACCTCAAATAGCTGGAAATATCAAGTTGTACTAAACTATGAGGAGGAGACTGAGCAGTCCCAAACTAGAGCGACTATTAAAGACCCTATAGGACACTTGTCATGCATCATCGCCCAGTTTAATTCATAATCATTCATAATGGCTCATAACTACCTGGGAAATCTCTCTCTAAAAGCCACCCACCCAAGAAGGGAGAGGGGGTAATAAATAAATCTGTTTGAGATGGCGAAGACTGAGATTTTGTGAGCCGTTCTACTTTTCTCCATTGTTATCAAGGAATTCTAAAGGATCTCTCTCATGTGAATCCCAATCTGGTTTTCCTCGAGGTTGTTCCTGGTGGAAGGTCGTGGTTTCAGTGGTGATGGACTTGCCTCTTCTACTCTATTTTATATATTATATTATATATCTGGATCTCTATATTGTAGGTGTATTTATGTACTACACTCTATTATGATATACACACCCAGTAGGACCAAAAGGAACCTTTCATTCTCTCTCTCTTTCAATGTCTTTAAAAGAGATTGAGGAAGATCCCATAGGGAAATGAAAGCAATTTACGTTACTACCAAGAATTTTGAGAAAGCTCCTTTCCCTTTCTCTTTTTTGGACCACCACCACCCACCACCACCTATCACTATCATATGAGAAAGATAGATCTAACGCTAAAGAATCTTTTAGAAGATATGGCAGGGTCTAGGTTTTCGGACACTTAAAACATTGTTAGATTATCATGTCCTTGGGGAAGGAGATGAGACTGACATCAAAATGTTGACGTTCTGATGAAGAAAGTGTTCAATAAACTAGGGGCTATTGTAGCGACTCTCGGATTTCACCGCTAGCCACTACCAGTCACCAGACCACCACCCTTGACTAACAAATGAAAAGCGTTGATTGAAAATTCTTAAATTCTTGTTTGATCTAAAAGGGCTTAGAAAAGGGTGCTCTTTTGGAATTCCGTCGTGGGAATTTGGGATCTTGAAATCTCGAAAGATTCAGTTGCACACTTGTAGATTGTAGAATAAGGCTGAAAAGAGAACTGGAGAGGATAATGGATTGTTAGATTCGGATTCGAGGGGGGGGAGCTCAAGTAACGGATGTGGAAATAAGCTTCAATGAAAGGCGGATTTGCTTTTGAAACAATTGATGGAGAAATTTTCAAAGTAATTTTTCTAACCCACTGAGCTCATGGAGAGTGTTGGTGCTGATGTTAGCTAATGAGCTTATAGTCCAGTGCACAATTTTATGTAGCAAAGAAAGTATCAATGTTCTCGTATTGTTTTTGGTAGGAGTTGATAACAACTTACTTATAATTTCCGAGGCTACTCAATCCAAGCTTGATAGTTTCCAGAGAAGGATTAGAAAATTTTTTAAGAGTATTCCTTTGGAGAAACTTTTAATTACTTTTTCTTAAAAGTGTAAGGAGGGTTTGTGAAAATTGGAACAATTGGAAGAAACTAGATCAAGGTTTGGCTATTACAATCTACGATTATCCCTTTGAATCCTAATCCTAAGCTTATTTATTATACCTCTCTGATCTGGATTTCCAGGAACTACGAGTAAATTAGCACTTTTAAAGATATTGATTTAGACAATTCAGAGATTTCTGATTGTCAAGGTCGAATGAAAACCAAGTAGGGATAATTAGCTGCTTGTTTTATATATACACATACAAAGGCATATGAGAAAGTAATTTTAATCGATACTGAGGTACACAATTTATTAATTAGAGATTTATTAAGATGGATTGCCCTGACTTAAAGCTAAACCTCAGGCTACCCGCATAGACCCTAATCCCTTTCCAAGGGACATGTCAATCTCAGAGAAGAAACCGTATATCATTCAATGAGAAAAGGCTATCAAATCTAATCAAGACTAATCCTTGTATAAGAAAGATTTAGTCAAGTCACATGTAATTTGAGCTGGGGAAACTTTCTCAAATATCATCATCTGCGTTTCGAACATTCAGAAGACCTCGTAAAGCTCCAAACCAAACCTAGTATTTTAGGGAGTCAGTGACATCCGGGGCTGATAAGTCGTAGGCTGTAGGAACCGATGATGAAATGAAATGTCTTAAGTAGATAAAAATATTACAAAGGGTTAGCCTTTTCATGACTCTTATGGAAGAGGATTAGGCTTTAGTTATTAGTCCCCGATGTCATGCGTTATTCCCTAGTTGTTCGAGTCCCACCGGGTTTCAAAGGCTTAAGGGGGAAAGTTACGGAGGGATTTAAATTTAATGCTCTTCAATCTAGGAACTTGAGCTCAAGATTTCAGATTTCCTAAAATCTATTTCCAAAAGGGCAGAGTGTACTTAAATTAGCATATCTGTTTTCTACTGGTCTGAATTACGTACTATGGGTAATCATTAGTCATATGGAGTTGTGGAAGGATTGGGTTGCGTAATTAATTCCAAGTGTTTTAAATAAATTGGCAAAGTTTTAATACTGCGTAATAGTAATAGTGGTATATGGCTGGTGGGAACTTTTTACGAATAGTATCATACTACTTATTAATAATCTACTTTCAATTAGGGAGATTGAAGCGAGTTGAGTTGGTTAAATTATTAAATTCTCGGGAATTGATCAAACTTAGTTTTAATGAGAATTTTAATGAAACCACAATTCTAGATTGGTTATGGGAACCCTTTAGTTTAACCTAGTGTTTTAAAATACAAGAGCTTCCCATTGGGTCAAATAAAGGTCATAATCGCATGATCCTTTCTCCATGGGTTGTATACACAGAATTTTTATAATCTATTTGTGTTACGGAATTAAAAAGTTTTGATTGAGCTGAAACTTCACGTCTCGTTGTTTGGAGGATATTATTGTTTGTTAAATTACATTGCAAATCCTTTCTTTAGGTAGAATTAAAATCGTCATAATAAATTTCTGGTCCACCCTGTAACAGCAGTTTTTGAGTGACACAGGAATAAAGATATATTCACTCATATGATAGTTTGAACAATCTGCCCTAATCATCTCTTTCATGATCACACTGTCATTCCTTACGTTTGTCTAGTTGTCACATTTGTGTCAAGGGATTCGGATAAAATCCTATCCATCCGATTCAGCACTAATTTTCTGTTTATTTCAAGGGGAAATCATTTACCCTTCTACTTTGATATTCTCTGAATCTACTGATTCTCTATTCTCATTCCAATGCTACATTAGACCCACTTTCCTTTCCTAATTTTGATTGCCTAATGATTTCGCAATCAGAACTACATATTAGCATTACAAGCCACATTAATAAAATCCAATGGATAAAAATTGAGTTCAAATGGGTCAAACATTTCCAACTCCCAATACATTCTAGCACAACAAGGTTCAATTTAGCTGCTGAATTAGGCTAGTTAGACTATCATAAATCGCATTCCGGGTGGTAATAAATGCCTTAAGACCAGTAGCCTTAATTGGGTTAAATCACACACCGAAATTGTAATAAATAGTTGAACCAACGTACGAAATCTGGAGGC